>JAHZNP010000083.1:103996-172971 GCA_020615345.1 Triops cancriformis
GAAGAGAGAGAGAGAATGGGGTAAGAAAGAGAGCGAAGAGAGAGAGAGAATGGGGTAAGAAAGAGAGCGAAGAGAGAGAGAGAGAATGGGGTAAGAAAGAGAGCGAAGAGAGAGAGAGAGTGGGGTAAGAAAGAGAGCGAAGAGAGAGAGAGAAGAGCGGGAGAAGAGAGAGAAGAGCGGGAGAAGAGAAAGAGAGAGAGAAGAACGGGAGAAGAGAAAGAGAGAGAGAAGAACGGGAGAAGAGAAAGAGAGAGAAAGAGAGAGAGATAGAGAGAGAGAGAGAGAGAGAGAGAGAGAGAGAATGAATGAATGAAAACCAAGTGGGTGTTTCATTTGACACGTTGGAGATAAAATAAGCTAAAAATAGCTTAAAAACAAAAGAGAAGGGGTCAAGTTGCTCATTGAATGCGTTTTCAAATAAAAATATTGGAATCTATGAGTTCTCCCGACACTTTTGTTCCGTTGATATCGATTTCAAGTAACGAGGACTCAATACTCAGCAATTAAGTCGATGTTTTAAGGGTGGGGCGAGGAATCGATTGCAATCCCAGTCACGCTTCCGTGTTTTGGATACATACCGATTAGACAACAAAGAAAAATTCGGGTAAAACCACCCGTATAACTACCGAACCAAACTTTGGGTGCAAATCAAGTGAAAGCCGGAAAGTAGTTAGAATTGGTGAATTTCTTCTTCCGTTGCGATAGCAATGGACCAGTTGCCTGTTATCGAGCTCCTGGAAACCGATGATTATTACAATTTCCACAAGCAAGAACATAGTTTATGGTGTTGCCGCAAGACAGGCCACTTAGAATGTCGTAGCGGTATTTAATCTCTTTTCTTCTCCGTTCTCCATACTCATTTTTTTAATTTAGGCTGGGATCTAACGGCTGCCAATGATCCCCGATGCATTGGCTTGGTCTATGGCATTATTGGCAAGTTTTAAGTGCTTTCTCGGTAAACAACAACCATTGTTTTCATTCAGTCCCTAATCTTTTACCTGCCTTTCCTTAGAATCTGAGTCATCGTAGCTTCTAGTCATTGAAAGATGTGCAGCCATAGGCAACTTGCCAGGCCAAGACGCCATGATCTACAAAATTACTCAAGTGGCGGCTTTCTCTGTGGTACTTTTGAGGGTACGGGTGGCCGACTTGAGCGTGCCCCACGTTTTATGTAAACTGCGACCCGTGCCAAAATCGTGCACGGAATGTTTGGAACAAGGAAGGAGATCTAAAGGCTAAGGTGAAGCTTCCATGCTTAAAGAAAGGAGTTTGAAACAGAGCCACCTGTACCCTCAAAAGTACCACAGAGAAAGCCGCAGCGCTGGCAACCGGCCAAGTACGTAACGATCTGCCGTTTTTAGCAAAAAAAGCGTACTCATCTACAATACTTTCTGTCTCAGTTTGTTAATCTTGAATATTCCTGATCACATTCATTTTTATTCAGTGGTAAAAGTTTGAAAATTCGTTCAAATTCGTTTGAAAATTCGTTCATCACATATTTATTCGTGCACCAAGGGAAACGAAAAACCAAAAAAAAGTTGAGTGTAACGATAGATTCGATTCTCTGTTCACAGTTCAAGTTCCAGGAAGCGAGCACTTACACCAACATGTGTCAAACAGCACTGTCACTACTTAATATTAGATGAAAAATTTGATTTTTTTTAAATATCTGGGGAAGTGTAGACTTTTAAACAGACGAAATAACTGTATTTCGTTTGAAACTCGATTAGAGCGAGTTTTCGCGGGTTAAATACAAAATTAGTAAGAACAAATCACAGATGGCAGGACTGTTTGTTTTGTTTACATCTCCGTAACGTTCTTCGACGTTTCAAGCAAAAAACTTTTATGCAATTCTTTGGAGCTGTGACTTCCTCGTGTTTCAAATTACGAGAGGATGTCGCGCAGCACCGCGTGTTTACATTTGTTGCGTACGGTGCACTTGCGTAAGAACCTCAGCTTGAAAAGTTATCACGTTAGACAATTTTCAAGCCGTAAAGAGCACAATGCTTCCGCAGCTGAAGACAAACAACGAGAACTCAAAACTTCGATACCAACGTCAATGACTGCGCTACAAGTACATGACTTTGGAGGCATTGAAAGTCTCATTTTAAGTCAGACACACGTTCCTGCCCTCGTAAATCCCAACGATATCCTGGTCAAAGTCAAAGCCGCATCGCTCAATCCTTTGGATATCGCTATGACTGGTAACCTTTCCCAACTCCTTCCTGATTCTTAAAATCCCCCGTTAAAGTTTTTTTATATTAGTTGGTCCTGTTTGATTCTTTATGATTTATCTCCAAACTTATGCTTAAAAACACTTGCAGCGGGTAAAAGAAGATCCAGTTCATCGTAGATTCTTTTTATTTAAGTTTTTTGTAAAGTTTTCCACACTTTATCCATTTTGCCTCAAAATGGTAATTTGTGTTTAATTTCTTTTTGCGATACTTTTGTTTCTTGTTATTTCTGTTACTTTTATTTTATTTTATGTAATTTTTTTAGAGGGATATGGCCAAACTACCATTAATACGTTAAAGAAACTACGGCAAGACACGCGAGACTCTGATTCCGAACTTGCTTTGACGTTAGGGAGGGACTTTTCGGGAGAAGTAGCTGCCGTCGGACGGGCCGTCACCAACCTGAAAGTAGGTGATGAAGTGTACGGTGTCGTGTCTCCTCAACGACCTGGTTCGCAAGCCGAGTACACTTTGGCCTCGTCAGACGTTGTCTTGCCTAAACCGCCGCAACTTACGCACACAGAAGCAGCAGCCATTCCGTACGCGGGTTTAACGGCTTGGTCGGCGCTGAAAATCACCGGCGAACTGTGCACTTGGTCGTCCAAGACCCAACGTGTTTTGGTTTTGGGAGGCTCGGGTGGCGTCGGCGTCATCGCAATTCAGCTCCTGAAAGCATGGCATCACCAAGTCTATACTACCTGCGGCCCTGACTCCATTCTTCTATGCACAGAGCTTGGAGCCGATGGAATTGTTGATTACACCTCGGTAGATGCCGAAGAACAACTGAAAATTTTTGCTGGGGACGGGTAATGGTTATATTATTAAAAAAAGAAACTCCCCACAAGGGTTATTTCTCAACAACAGTACAAAAACAGTATAGTGTAACAAAGAAAATCAGCAATGCATTACTTGCTTTATTTGGTTCAGTAATTATAGTAATCATCCTTTTAGGATACTTGCGACGTGTCGGTACTTTAGATGGCGAGAATTAAGATCAGGCGAATTGTAAGGAAAA
Organism: Triops cancriformis; assembly: GCA_020615345.1. Lineage (NCBI taxonomy): Eukaryota > Metazoa > Arthropoda > Branchiopoda > Notostraca > Triopsidae > Triops > Triops cancriformis. The sequence goes on from JAHZNP010000083.1 coordinate 107,246, forward strand.
GCTTAAAATAGTCCACCAACGTAAAAGAGTTTTCGTCAAAAGTGCCTTCTACTTTATTTCTTTTACGTCAATGATTCCTACATTTTGCCATAAAAAACATGTATCGCAGAACGCGAAGAATTTGCTGTAGGGTTACGTGTTTTAAGTGAGGCTTGTATGGATTATTTATAGCGTCGAACACCACTAACGAACGATGTTTTGCTGTATAGGTTTGACGTCATTTTGGACTTGACAGGTCAGAGTGATATTAATCGTCTGTCTTTACTCAAATCGTGGGCCAATGCCAAGTACATCACACTTTCGTCGCCTTTGTTGAGGGATGTGGACAAACTCGGCCTTTTGGGTGTTGGCAGCAGCGTGGGTTCCTTGTTGGCTAACAACGTGTGGGCATTAACTCAAGGCAAAACCTTCCGCTGGGGTTTCTACATGCCTTCTTCGACAGGTTTTCAAGAACTCGATAACTTGGTCAACGACAGCAAGGTAAGTTTTAACTGTTTGTATTACAAGGTCGCCCAATAAGTTCGTGCAGAAGGTGAAGACATAGGTAACGCCATATGTTTTTATCAAGGTGATGAGTTAGCCTTATGTGTGGTTTACATTGTTTTATACGCATTGGTGGATTATTAGGTCCAGTGCGGAAACGTCTAAGTAGAACCTCTTCGTAGCGCAGAAAAGTTAGTTGCGAACACAAAATGCACTTCAATATCTATATATATATTTTAAAAAAGCTGTGTATGAGCTTATTGGGCTTGATAATACGATTTGGTTCACACGTGATTCCATGTGTACTGTTTGAATTTTGTGTATTCCATATATAAATATAGGTGCGACCAGTCATTGCACACGTATATCCGTTTGACCAAGCTCGTGACGCGTATTTACGTGCCAAAGAAGGTCACACGCAAGGGAAGTTAGTGTTGTCGATGGAATGAGTTGTTTCTGTAAATTATTAAAGCGTTTAAATAAAAAGGCATTTGCTGTAGAAAAACTGAATAATTCAGACGTTTTGGAAGTCACAAGTTTATTGACAGTGGCATTTGTTATCATTGTCACATATCGCAATCATACACTCACGAACGAAACGTACGAAATGTTACGTGGAGAATCGAGTATAATCAGTCATTAGAAAGCGAGTAAATAGTAGTACAGACACATTATTTGTTGCTTTTAAAATATTTTTCTACGAAACTCAGAAAGTAATACGACACTTCGCGGAAAAACCTGGTAGACCTTAACGCAAAAGAAATTACTCTTCCTCCAGAGTAGTTCGCAGAAAATGAACGCTAGCCCCAAATTCCTCCTCAGCGTCAAAATATAGAGGTATTACAAACAAGTTAGGTCACTTTTTTTCTTTCGGTGTCTTCATGCTCTACCTACACGATAACTTAACGAACTTGGACGTACGAAGTCAAAATATTTTCCTCCTAAATTTGAAAAACTAGATTCAACTTAAGGACTATCTGAACCCGAGCCGGCGCTTTGGGATCCTTCGGTCACGGCCGAATTGGAAGATTCTTTGTGGAAGGTGATGGTTGGCGTCAGATTTAAACTGTTGGATGAGTTGGCAGCCGTGGGTTTACTACGTTTGGATAACGCGGCCACTTCCTTCTGCAAGGCTTTAATTTTATTCTGAAGACTCTCTGTTTTGGCGTCTTGTTCTTTTTGCATGGTCTTGATCTTGTTACGGAGCTCTAGCTCGGTACGAAACTGGGTAGCTTTCAATTCTGTCATCTAAAAATGGAAACTTGCGTCAGAAATTCTCTTCTATTATTCCAGGATCTGCACTAGAGTCGTGAACGTTTGCGGATTCCAAGGTAAAACGGCTCAGTACACGCGCATGTTCATGTTATTGCAGCCAGAACAAGATTTAAAGTTCCAAATGAGCGAACTTCTCATGTTCTGTCTGTGATCACATGTAAATACATATCCGTAATGTCAAGGCCTTTCAAAGCTAACTCGAGTAAGAGAAAGACTTCATTCGTCTCTGACATCTCCGTACGATTGTACGTAACAAGATGGTGACATGGATGGCCTTCAAGCCGCTTACTGCTTCATTGCTACGTTCGTTCTTTTTTAAAAATGGGCAGTTAGCAATTTATCCAGTTTTGTCTCAACTTGGCCTGTCCAGTCTATGGAGGTGTTTCATTGGTGCATACATTACTCTAGCTAACCAATTTTTTTTGGTTATGCATCGTGTATGCTGCAACAGCGAAATAAATCTGGGTTTGGTAATCGTGACGTCACACCCCCGCGAATGAAAAGAAATGTCGCAATCGGAGAGGTCACCTTTCTGTACTGAGAACCTTTCCTTGATGTTGCCGTTTAACTTGGAAGATACGTTCACGACTATAAGCAGAAACTGTGTCGTTGGACCGCGTCGGAAACGAAGTCCTTCCTGGTCTTTTTTTCTTGGACCGCGACGAAATACTACACCTGTTTGTCTTTGCCAATAAGCTGTTGGTCTTTCATAGCTAACTGTTTCTGAAGAGCAGCCACTTGCTCCCTTAATTGAGTCATTGCCACGACATGATCTGACGAATTGGGATCGAGTGAGTCACGAGGAGCAGGACGGGATACTTTGACCGGCGGTTCCTCTCCCAAACCGACTTTGGTGACATCAGGTCGGTTAGGTCGTTTGTTATGACCACTGAGGTGAGGCTGGGCTCCGTGTCGGGAAGATTTCTCCTTGGTTTTGGCAGCAGCTTGGGCGGCGAGTTTGGCATGGCGGTCTTGTTTGGTTTTAGCTAGCGCTCGCCTGTAGGAAAGCGTACAAAGCCAGCACAACGTCTTGCCATCCACCTGAGTATATATAAAATAGGGTGGGCTTAAAGGGTAGCCCTTCTTTTTTTGGCTAAAAAAATTGCTTTAAGTGATTGAGTTGAAACGGGCGAGACGTGCCTTCTTCTTATCTTCGTCCTTGCGTTCAAAGGCGCATTTTTGTTTGCATTGATCGCATGTCACCGGAGGACCGTATTTCTTCTCGCAATTTGTGCAGCGTTGGCATTTGTTACCGATGAACGCTGCGATGATATTGCACAACTCGCAGGCCGTAGGCTTCCCATAAATTTTCACATTGGCTTCGCACTTTTTGCAAATGGTGCTCGTACTCCCTTTGCTGTTAAACAAAATAGGTTTGAGTTAGCACTACATTCTTTATGGAACGCTCGGCTGAGGAAGTATTTATGGGCTAACGTTCTCTGGGGACTTTTGTAATTTTCAAACCTTTTTCCTGTCTCTTCTTTTTATGATTCTTTGCAAGTGAGGAAGTCCTAAACTTTCCCTACACCAGGTTTTTCCACGATTTTTTTGCGTCTCATTAGAAATTGCAAGCCAAATGAGAATTAATATGTGAAAATCTGACCTTTCGTGTTGGAACTCTGAGCGGCAGAATGTACATTTAACGATAGGAAATGATCCACGGCATTCCTAAGTAGGGAAGGAAAAGAATATTAGGACAATCGCACCAAGTTTTTGAAATTATCAAAAAGGAATCTTACGGAGAAGCAGGGAGGTTATGGAGCAAAAGGGAAAGTTGGCAGGGGTGACTAACAGTAAAAGGGTAGTAAGAGTGGGTTGGATGGCATAAAACCGTTACCTTGCAAAGCTGTTGTCCTTGGGAAAGTTCCTCAAAGGGATGTCGACTGAAACAACGCGAGCAGGCAAACAAAGCATCCATGGTCGTTTATATCCAAAAAGGTGAGAGTTCACGTAATGTGGTTTGTATCCTAAGTAGAATTCAACACTTTAAAATTGCACTAAACACTTGGTCTTGTAATTAAATTTTTAACTTTGACTGCGGTCAGAAGTTCCCCAAAAATGTCGGAACTCCTCTACGTTTCTTTCTCATAGAAGCTAATACTGACTGACGAACGGCGAACCGCGCCAAAGGACCTCGCCCGGGGAAAGGATGTGAACAGAAATGTATAAATTCAAAACTAAGGCGCCAAATATTTTAAAGGGTTTACGTATATAATTAGGAAGAATAAATGGAAAAGGTTAGGTAGTAATAGGAACGTGGCAAATTTTTAATGCGTTTTAACATAAAGTAAAGCTAGGGAAGAAGGCAGTAGACAAAAATTTCACGAAGTGGAAAGAACTTATGGAATTATACAGTATTCGACATAACCAACGATCTCATCCAGTAACAGTAATGCGAGATCTTACGTCCCTCTACTTTACTTTTTCAGAAGAAAGTTCTTTACCATATAATTCATACTTCAGTACATTTTTGTAGTTAATTTGGGGTGTATATATCAATTAAATACCTAAACTTGCCGTTCCTTAAATTATTCTTTCACGTTAATATAATTTTGGCGAGCTTTTTTCCTTCCTTTGGTTGGACATTAAAATTGCAGTCCTATAAAATTATGTAAAAATTATGCATTATCTAACACAACTTGTCTTCGCTCCTCAAAAGATATGAGAAAGTTGTTTGCTTCATAGTAGTGCTTAATTGACACGACGCCAACTTGGGTCAAATTTTTGGTCACCAGAAATTGATCAAGACACCGAAACTAACACGGGGTGAAGAAGACAAAACGAACGTGCCAGAAGTAATCAAATTTGCTTTTCGACATTACTGGAAAAATGTACTTCCAGGAATACCTTAGCAGTAATTAGTGATCAGAAACAAATTTTATGTCTTTAATTAAATAACATTAAGTTATGGCTAGTTCCCACTACGAGAGGAAATGGGCATACACTGATCGAAAGACATAGAGCAAAATAGGATTGGTTTCACGATGGACTTAGAGAACCTCAGCGCTACAAAACAGCAACTTTCTGCGCTTCAGCGCTTCAAAACAGCAACCACGAATTTGATGCACAACACAAGTGATGCTGCGTTTTCGTACAGGAGCGAAGACAAGTTGTATTAGATAATAGATAATTTTTACATAATTTTACAGGACCATTGTCCAACCAAAAGAAGGAAAAAAGCTCGCCAAAATGATATTAACGTGAAAGAATAATTTAAGGAACGGCAAGTTTAGGTATTTAATTGAACAGTGTGCGATTTCGCAAAGAAAAAAATGTTGAAGAACTAGTCGCCAATCTTTACGTTCTTTACACATTATGATGACAAATTTGTTGTGAAAAATGTTGGACTAGTTCCGTACAAACGTACAATCCGTACAGTCCGTACAATCCGTACAATTCGTACAGTACATAGTTATTAAATTTTTCGGAAGTCTTTCTTTCCACAATTTTTATCCATACCAATGCGTCCTTTAACAGGCAACTCAGAATTAATTATCGGACAAAGTATTACTACTTTGGGTCATTTTTCTTCACTTGGAAAATCGATTGGGTCGTTTTGGTGTGGGTCGTTTGGAGAATGGGTCGTTTTCTTCAGTGCACAACACAAGTGATCTGCGTTTTCGTAAACTGGCGCCAAAAACCATTTGTACATCAGCAGTGCCGCCGCTACTTGCAACCGCGAAATCATAACAACAACCTGCGTGTTCAAAATAGGACCACCGAGATGGAAAATATTACCGATAGTGACAGCGAAATTGACCAAGCGGAATTAAGCCTCATTCGTGGAGATGCTATTGGAGAAACGGCCTATTCCGAAAAGTTTGTTCTGCAAACGTTATTGCAGCTAACCAAAGTAGCAGATAAGACTACTTGCAATCACTACTACTTCTTTCTTAGGAATTAGACGAAAACTCGTCAGATGAGCTTGGAAATCAAATCACTGACTTGAAAGATGACATTGAAGCAGATTTATGTGTCTTGTGGGATATGTCGACCGAAAATGATGTCTCGAGATATTTGTTCGATCACGAATTTGTGCCTCTAGCTCTTGCCGTGTTTACCAAAAGCCAGCAGCCGCGATTAACAGTATTTCGTAGTCAGTAAAAACTTTTGATCTCTGATTGCTAGCGATTTCGGAACTTACTAGGAAATTATAATGGGCATTCTCAGCAACATGAGCTGCCACGACAGCTTGCGGAGTAAATTAGTAGCATCTGCGCCTTTAGTTGAGTCTGCTATAAATCTGCTAGCGTGTTCGGACGTCCCTACTCTGAAAGAAAATGTACGTTTCTTTAAAACTTGTCTCTGGAACTTGGGATCACGTGCAGAAAGTCGGTCGTCTGTCACGAAAGAATTCTGCAAGACAGTGATAAAATCGGAAGAGATGTGGCGCAATTTAACCTTTATTCTAGCTAACTCGTTAAACGGTAAATAGAACTTCGTTAAAAAATAGAAAAACGAGTATTAATGAGGTAAATTTGTTTTAAGTTGATCTCCTCAAAAGTACGGCAGAGTTGGTAGAACTTATGCTCTTGCAGCTGGATTTTGACAAGCCTGACACTTTGGAAATATTAGGCGTTCGAGGTACGGCATTTGTTTTTGTTGTTTTGACCTGTAGAACTGTAGAACTTTCTTTTTTTTCTTAATTCCATGTTTCAGACTTGACTCGTGCCCTGTTAGAAACTTTAGTTCAGTTGAAACAAAGACGAACAGAAGAGACTAGCAGCGAAGAGGAAAGTACTACGGCGGAGATGCGTTCTGTAGGATGCTGTGTTTCGTGTTTGTACAGGCTTTGTTGGTTAGAGGAGGGTCGTTCCTCCTTAAGTAAGAGTTTAACATGAATAACGAGAGCACTTAGACGATTTTCCCCGTTTAGGTGACAAAGCGGACCTGACGGTCGAGCTAGTGACCTGGTATCTCGGTTTACTGCTCGATCTAGACCAAGAAAACGAACGAGGAGACGATTCCCTGTCAGAGTGGCTTGGTTTGATGTACGAAGTTGTTAATTTGTTAGAAGTGGTTGCCTTAAGTCACGTCTCTTATGACGCTTTCAAACTATGCTGTCAGATACTCTTACAACGAGATAAGCGAGAGGAGTTGGAAAATTTTAACAATCTGCAAGAGGCTGTGTTGGATTTATGGGAAAAGGCAGCCCACACGAGCCAAGCAAATCATCTCGTTAAATGCTTGGAGTCCTGTTCCTCGTCTGAAATAAGCAAGCTGCAAAGCATACTACAGATCTTTCGTCCCTCGTTAATAGAAAAGTTACTAAGTTTGGACATTGATAACCGAATTAGAGACGTGTGGGAGTCAGTTCGAAACTCTTCTTGAGTACGCAAACAATATAACAATGCGGTAAATTTGTATTTTGCTTAAATACATCCCGAGTAACTCCTGTATCATTGTTTTTCGAATAAACTTCTTATACATAAACAATTCCAGATTACATAAACAATCTCGAACTAAAGCCTTGATAGCGTTATAGACATACGAGAAACCTTTAATGGAAGACTAACAATCTCGTAAGCGGCTGTACAGGACATCGTGGTCAACTACTGCACCCAAATATTTTTTTATCCAATACTTCTGCCTTGAAATGTGTCAAATATTCAAATGAAAATGGTCAAATGAGAGGAATTGTAAAGCATGCGCGGTGGAACTGAGGTAGAGGTAGATTCGACTGTCAAGATCTTATGAGCTGCGAAGTGTTCCAAAGGAAAAAAAATGAAGTACCAAGTATAAAGTACTATTGCAATTTCGACGTCGTTTGACACCTTTTTCACAAAAAAGGACCCATGCAGTAATACTTAAAATAATGTGGGTAATTCGATATGTCATGGCACTCGAAGTGGAAGGCATGAAAGTTTGGATGCAATGCTTTCATTTTCCTTTATGGGTAGAACGACTTTTAATTCGGGCTTGCAAAGTGAGCAACAAACCAGCCAAGACGTCATGATTGTGCAACTTCTTGCCAAAAATCAAGCGGCGAACCGAATCGTCGTAAGTGAGCAACGCTACCATATTCTGCAACAGGAATCCTTGGCAAAACTCGAGCAATTGTACAGCGTTATACACCTGAGGATATATATATATATATATATATATGTATTTATATATATGCAAAGGAAATTCATATAATTTTTTTTTCTTGTTCTTTACCTTGGCATGGATATACATTGAAACAATGTTATCCAGATCAACCAAAATCGAGCATCTCGATTCGCAAAACCTGAGTAGTCCATCTAACTGGAAGAAATTGGCCGCAGCCATGAGTTCTAAGACGTCGTTTTGATCCACTTCCAAGTTTTCACAACCACCTTTGTAGAGGTAGTGCATAACCATCTACGGAAAGCGTAACATCTTTAGAAAATTCTTATACGGGAAAATTAAGCAATAAAAATAATTACTTGGAAGATGTCGTAGCGAATATCATTGATCTGGATAATAGGCGGGTTGCCTTCACAGAACTTGGAATTTAGCATCGCTTTGAAACGTGGCGAAGCAGTGATTAGAATGATTTTATGAGCATAAAATACGCGGCCTTCGACCCGAAATTGTACGTCACTCAATTCGGGATTATTTACAAATTTAGGGTCTATTCGAGGTCCACCAGATAAAGTCGTGTCGCGAATTTCTTTAATAGCTTCCCGGCCGTAACACGTCGCGAAAATGTCGGCAAGCAATAACGTCGTCCCTTCGTTCTTGAATGAGGGAAAAAATATTAACTCCCAAAGAAAGGTTACAAGAATGGAAATAGGTATTTACCTTCGAATATCGGAATATATTGAACAAAAGCGGCAAACATTCGTCAACGAATTGCGTTGAGCAATCATCGGGCCATACTTGCAAGAAGTCCTGCAAAAGCTGGTCGATCACGCTTTCTAGGCTGTGTTCATGGGCCGTGGCCAAAGTATGCATCCAACAATGTAAAGTCCACGGAACACCCAATCCCCGCAAGTCTAACGTAATTTCTGCAAAGAAAAAGCCCTTCGTTAAAAACTGTAATTTCTCTACGCGTAAAGTTAGGAGCCTGACGCGTCGAACGGAATAGGATTAATTGAATTTTGGCACGTTCCATTAAAAGTAACCAAAAATCTTACCTAAGTGTGCATTTTCGGCGCTATGGTACATAGCTTCCTGCAGAGCTTTAATCTGTACTTTAGAGAGCTTGACTGGCTGAGGCTTTTCTCGGTTACTACTTTCTTCCGTCTCCTACAGTACCATACAGAAACGCAGAATTAACTTGCGCATAAAATTCAGAACATAAAACGTCGTCCTACATGACTTCTGTGCTGTCTTCTATCGCTGGTAAAGTTCGACGCCCCCTCGGCAAGTATTTCTTCCAGCGAAAGTACTTCTGTGTTACTCCCCATGTTCAGTGGATGCGAAAGTAGCTTGTGAAGTACGTTTCGTTGCCCGTGAGCAGCTGCAACGGCAATGGCACTACACAAAGTTAAATTGACGCATTAGACATAAACGAACGCTGTGATAAAAAAAAAGAACCAACCTATAACAGCCCTTCTGGGCAGACCCCGAGTAGCACAGCGAGTCACGCACTATGGTTGACAAAAACGGACGAGCGCCGTGGGACAACAAGAGATTTATCATGTCTAAATTGCCCGCACCTGCCGCTACCTATTTAACAAGCTTTATTTACACCACCTAAAAGCAAAAAGTTTCGTTTTTACCTGAAGCGGCGTGTGGGTAAGCTTATCTTCACTTAACCGAGCACCACCTTCCACTTGAGCGCCACGTTCGAGTAGCATTTTCGCTAGGTTTAGGTGACCATGAATGGCTGCGTAGGTTAACGCAGTCCAATGTTGCGTTTCCGGACCGGAAGACGGCGTTTCGGCGTCCACGTCCGCTCCATTGTCCAATAACATCTGCGCGAGACTTTCTTCACTTCGTATGGAAGCAAGCATCAAGGGTGTAAAACCTGCTTCATTTACTGTGTTGATCTACTCACGGTTACAAAGGTCATGTATTCCAGACATTATGAAAAACATTATACTCAGATATTACTTTGCTTGAGGGCATGAGCTGAAGCGCGTGGGGAATCAAATCGGACCTTCCTGAACCGAGCATTTTAAAAGCCAGGTCAACTTTCAGTTTCCGGGAGCATTCCACCTCGTCCGTTTGTCGCTTAGGGCAGATAATCTCTTCGAACCTAAAGTGAGATAAATGAGTTCAGGATAGAGAAATTTTTGAAGGTGAGGTTAACACGTACCCAACAGTGCGAACAGGGCAATCAACTCCGGGTAGGAGGATCCGCGCAGCTTGCGATACATCATCGCGGTCAACGGTACACGAATGTCGATGTTCTGCGTGAGCGGCAGCTACCCGAACCCATTCCACCAAGGGCGGTAGAACGATGTACGGTCTTTCGTAAACCAGTTCCTGAATCGGAGCTCGCTGAGCGTGCTCGGCGTGCTCCAACTGAAACGATCAGTATATATTTTTAAAAGAACTCGACAATTAGCGTGTAATTACTGATTCAATTATCCCCACACACAAAAAAGCACGATAAACAAGTTTGAAGACAAACATGTTTTTCCACACAAGATTGATGCTCATCGCGATGGGTACCCTTTTTATGCTGTACATACCTGAGAGCAGCGCATGAAGTAAAAAAGCGCATGTAGGGCCGATCCCGCCCAGGAGAGCGGTTGGCGCCCGGATGCTGGCGTGCCGGTACCAGGACTCGGGGCGACGTGTTTGAAATGGAACATGCTCACGCGATTGAGCAGTTCGGACAGTTCTTGTAGTGAGCCAACGCACGTGGTGAGTAAACTCTGTTCGAGCGTTTTAGCACTCCGGCTATGATCATCCATCACGGCCAATGCGAGGGCGCTCGAAGACCGGCTGCTGTCTAAACTGGATTGCGACGGCCACCGTGGCAAAGCTAAGGCTCCTGTAGCAGTGCGGCCCGCGTTTAAGTGTGCGTAAGGTTGGAGCAAGCCCCACAAATCGCCGTTATTAGCAATGGCGTGTTCCAACACTGATGCTGTGAGCAGCGTTTCCTGGTCGGTAGGTAAACTCTGCAACACGATTTCTTCCAGCAGGTTCTCCAGTCCAGCGGCAAGGTACACAGCCGCGTAACTGAGACAGGTGAGGAAAAAGAGACACACATGTTTTACTACTAAATTATTCAGACGTACACAGTGACCTCCATGCTTTCATGAACAGATTGCGAGCCTCATCACTACGTAAATTCTGGGTTACGCTACTTGTTATTCTCCACGCTCCTTCTGCGTGGCATCAGGAACGAATTTGAGGAAGCAAAAAGGGATTAAATTTGGGACTAATTTGAACCGGACGTGTCCCCTAGTAGGATAGCGAACTTACTCGTGGATGAATCTGCCTAGTCGGACATCGCACATCCAGCGCTGAAAACGTCCGACAGAGAGATGCAATCCTGCGCGAGCGGATTTGCTCTGTCGGACCAAATCTCCCGATACTGTGTACATGGCTGCTGCTCGTAAACAAGCCTTTAAAGATAAATAACACGCGTTTAAAATAACACAGCCCCGTGGTCTAGTGAGTAAACGTGAAACATACTTTAATGCAACTGTCTGCCAAAAATGGCGATAAGACGATCCGCAACGCGGAACAGATTTCTTGCTTGGAACACATTCCTAACGGACGAGCGAGACGTTGCGCCTCGCGGGCCACTCGAACCAGAGCTCGCTGCAGTAAATACGACAAACGTGGGACTGTTTCCATTGACACGCGCTCTAGATGCTCTTTAACTCGTCCGTTCTGAATGACTTTCAAAACGTCGTGGTTCGACCAGGGTAAATGCTGCAGCTCTACCAATCTGAAAGCATAGTTTAACCCATGACATTGCTTAGCACGCGCTTAATTAAAAACTGAAAATAATCATAAATAAATAAGAAACAGGAAAGTACAATTCCCATTACCTGTTATACGAATCCACCCAGACAAATTCATCCGCAATGGTGACGTTCGTATTGATTGTCTCAAGAGAGGAATGTCGTATAAGTCTCCGGAGAGGTTCGCCACCTTCACTGCCGCTCAAACTAGAATAGGTAGACGTAGAATAGGAAGTCCGGGACCCGTGTGAACGTAGGGTTAATTGCTCAATGGCCATCTTAATATCCTCTAAACCTGTTGCGTTCTCCAACTGTAAGGAGAGGTCATCCTAGAAACATTACCAACCATAAGCCATGATCCCCTTTGCCTTCTTCTTTTACGGGTTACGTTGTAAAAAATCTTACTTTGGCAGGCAAGCGGTGTCGCGCGGATTTGCTCGGAGTTAAGTTACGTCGGCTGTGTTTGGACGAAGGTTGAGTCGGCTGCGATGTAACGCTCGCTGATAGCCTAAAAATTAAAAAAAAATCGTTGTTAAGGATTTACACACTCCTAGAAATTGATCGATTAACCTCTCATCCTCAGGCACGGCATTGAGCCCAATACGGTAATGTGTATGGCGAGGCAACGTCTCAGCCGGTGGAGATGAACTGGTGTGTCCATCGGACATACTCGCATGGCCTGAAGACCGGTTTTCATCAGAGGAGGATCCTCCGTATGAATCTTGCCGACGCTACAGTGGTCCGCAAACCCAAAAAAAGAACCCATGAGTAAGCCTTTTTTTTCGAAAAAAAAAGAAAACAGAGGAAGCACAACCCAAAAAGGAACTGCCCATCGTGACTTGCATAATCTAATAAGCTGACCCCGAGAGATCACCAGCATACGTTTCGCAAATCGACCCCATTTTTACCTGTAACACCCGGAGTTCATCCACGCTGAGATGGTGCGGGAAGCTGAGAATGTTTCGTCGCCGGGATTTCAGCTTGGTGGGCGGTCTTTTGCGACTGACGACGCCAATAGGGTCGCCATCCGAAGAGCTTTTCGACAACGAACCACAGTCGGTTGACTCGGGTGTCGCATGACCCTCGTGGACGTGCGACATGTGGCGCGCAGCTGGGTCCAAAAAGGTCGCGCGCCGGTTTTTGCCGTCGTGGCTGCTCAACGACGACAGGAGCGTGGAATCCGGGCTAGGAAGGGTGAGTTCACAAGTGGCACGCGACGGGACTTGAGGCCCAGCCTGGGCTGAGGTGGATCCCGCTTGTTGGCGCCCGGTGAGGGACGAGGCCGGCGAGGATGCAAGAGTGGTGAGGGAGCGAGGCGGCGGACTCGGGTCGGAACTGGCTTGCAAAGTAGCGGTGGAATCCGGCAGGCCTTTGGCTATGGCAATATTAGTATGAGTAGCAGTATGCAAATAGGTCTGGGACGCGTATTCCTTTTCGTTCGGGTCTAACACGGTGGTACCTGTCCCTATGGCCGTGGTGATCGTGGAAGTCGTACTCGTGTTGCTGGATGACGACTGGGAATGCAACGTATCCGAACGCAAGGAATAACTCTCCGGGCTTTGCAACGCCTGCATTTCGCGTTTCGAAAGTTCCTCGGGGCTGTCGGGCGAAACCGAGACCACTACGACGGCTGACACATGGGTCGAACTGAGGCCCAAGGGATCGTCTTGGTCCTGCTCACTCTCAGCCGGGGCTGGTTCCGTGGTTTCAATTCCCGATTCCAACTGGCCGGGTGGGGGTGGTAGCCCATGCAAACTCCCCGCGAGCGTGACAGGTGACGCAAGTGACGACAATGCAATCGAAGCGGCCGATGGAGCGGCAGGCGATTCCGACGCGGGCACCAGACTGTTGTTGCTTTCGTTGCTGCGCGTGGGACGGGCAAGACTGGTGTTGCTCGCAGGTAAAGGAGCTGATGAGGGCAAGGCAGGATGAGGATGCACCTGAGCTTGAGCAGCCAGAGTTCCATGCTGGCTATTGCCATGGGCGGGCAACAAATCCGCTGCCGTTGAAGGCTCGAGACCCGCACTCGGTTCTCTGTCCCGGTGCTGGGGCTGGTGTTGCTGCTGCTGCTGTTGATGGAGATGATGGTGATGATGAACTGGGGGCTGGTGAGAAAGGCCGTGGTGTTGCTGGTGCACAGGCAGGGGCACACGTAACTCCCCTTTATGGGAAAGCTGGCCGGGCGGGCAGAGGTTATCGCCCGGGCTCAAGGCACAGGGAGCCGGCGTGCTCGGTGGCGGGAAAACCGCTGCCGCGAAGGAAGCGGGAGGGAGGGGACCGCGGGCCGATGGGGCACTGGCAACAGGATGGAAAGCGTTCGGGGCTCGCGTAGAAGCCGGGTGAGGCAAGTGGCTTTTATTGGGGCGCAGGTTGTTGTAAGACGAAGGCGAGGGTGAATGGGTCTTGCAACCTGGTTGTGGCTGGCCGTTATTGGCACCACTTGGTCGCATGTCTTTAAAAGCTGCAGCGGTCATTCCCGCCGGTGACTGGCGCTGTCCAGCAGCCGCGCCAGGGACTCCCTTATCGCGATGGAAGGTGGTGGACACGGTTTTGTACAGGTGACTGTCATGGCCGGGTGGCGGCTGAGTTGTCGGAGTGCTCATCTTGATAGGCGAACTGTCCCTCCTGGCGGCCGTCGCTGCTGTGTGGAAAGGGGTGGTGGCATTCGGCGAGCCATAGTAGTCCCAGGCATCTTTGGCATCTCGACTCATTAATTCCCGGTTGGAGCTGGTGATGCTGCTGTTGCTACTGTTGTGGCTCGAGTGGCTTAAATGGGCAAGTGCCGCTGTTGGTGGCTGCGCTGGCAGACTAAACATTTGGTTGCCCACTAAACGTTCGCGACTGGAAGAACGTGTTATTAATTGGGCAGAAGACGGGGAGGCAAAGCCGGATTCCGAGCTCGGCCTTGACGTGCGAAAAACCTAACGAACAACAAGCACGCAGAGAGACATACAAGATAAGCAACAGTTCGACATACGTTATTACAAAAGCAGTCTGACGACAACGTATCAATTAACAAGCTCTAGATTATTCCCTCCAGCAACAGTGTGGTTGAAAAGTGATATTTTTCCTCTTCATTAAAATGTTACCAGTCCTTACACACATTTTAGTTCATTAAATTACAATGTTTCGAAACAATATTATGTTTTTTTTCTTTCTTGGGTGTCATATTTTTGTTATGTAGCTTTAGTACTGGCAAGCAATGCTCTCTCTTTGAAATAAAAGTGCATTTTAAAGTTAAAAACAAAGAAATCCAATTGAGCAATAAGATATGTAGCGAAGTGGTAATAAGAAAAGTACGTTGACAGGGAAATCATTTTATGGTAGCACTTTTTCAGGTAATCTTCGTGATTAATTTAATTTCGTTGTTACAGAAATCATTTTAGTTTTTCGTGAACGTAACTTTTTTAAAAAATTCTACTGAACGTAAAAAGTGGATCTTAATACCTAAGAATGAAAAACTGGAAACAAACCGTCTCCTATCTCGATTCCCTACTTTACTTTAAAAATTAGTTCTTTTTCGTTTCAACTGGACAGTTATGTTTTGTTTTGTTTAGCCGGAGAAACTGTGTCTGCTCCGGTTTGTGTGAAGCTATTGAGGTTTCCTAACTGTGGGTTTCTTTTTATACCTCTACCGTATAGAAACTTAAAGTTTTAGGAGTGCTTAATTGCACCACATTCACAAAGCAACCATTTATGCGTTAAGTTCTGGATATTAAAGGAAAATGAATACAGCTAAAGAGGACGGTTTCTAGACTCAAAAGTGAATTCGTTACGGGCGTATTTTCACAACGTCTAATTACCGTATACCTTCTCTGGAGGTATGCGTATGGAGCTGTGCATATACAATAGCACGATTTGCGAAAACCGTCTATCTTCAAAGAAGCCTTTGCTATTTTCTCTCTAAATAGTACACATGAATCAATAACACTAGTTTAATTTGTATATATGGAAAGCATTAGGCGACAAAAACGGAATTCATTGGGAAATTGGAATTCAATGGGGTTTTTCTTTTTTTCACCAACGCGGATGCTCACGTTGGTGAAAAAAATGTAAAAAAATAAAATAAAAAAACGTAAAAAACAATGCGATTTCGAATTCCTTTTCGCTAAATAAAATTCAGAAGGTTTTGCGCTTAATTACAACGTAACTTCCTCGAGTAGGTGTTACAAGTGCGGCGCGTGTTACATTTTCCGCGACAGTCAAAGACAAGTGGAATTCTCTATTCTCCTGCGGAAACTCGAAAATCATAACGGCTGTCACATTAAAACACTTCCCTATATCAGTCCCTGCTCACCACCGCAAGTACAGCACACTGTACGTAAGCAAATAATGACGTTTCAAAGAAAAAATATCTCCCTCCCCCCACCCCGCAAAAAAGCCATAATCATACTTTCTCATAACGACTCATTCAGTCACCGCTACGAACACGATCTTTGCCTCCCATTAATGACTGTATTACAAAAACCGAAGGTGCTAAGCTGCCGTAGTAAATCTCCTCCGCACAATTACTGCCAACACACCAACAGGAGATTCTTTACATAATCTAAGACCAGGAACAACGGAAAATAACACACTCCTTTTCATAGGAAGCTCAACTACCCACTTCCTGCGTTTTTTTTATTGTATAAAATCCTAACAATCTGTACCGCGATTACCATCGTGGAACACGGTTTCGCGCCACGTGAATTATTCCCCTGGCTTGTACTACGAACTCGTATGGGTGTCGAAATCGTGACCGCACTATTTGAAAGCCATCTTTTATCTCGATCTTGTCAAGAAGTTCTTCTTACCTGACCCGTCCCTGTAGGAGTCGCAGATGAAGACGATTGCTGATGCATTAAAATCTCCCGCGCGGGTGACCGAAGGACCACCGGTGTGGATCCAGGAACTTTGTGAGTCAACGGTTGGGATCCAAAGGGAGTAGTCGGATTCGTCGCACTATTTGACGATGCTAGATGCGAGGGGTACGTACTGCTCAGTACATTGGACGAAGTACTGGACGTTGGTGTCGAAGGTAACGGCTGCGGACTGTACACGTTTTGCGTTTGGGACGCCGGACCTCCCACACCATCGCTCCGGATACCATTTTTGTACAAATGTGCAGCGTCTCCCGCACTAAGGCGGTGCATATCTCCAGGCCTGGTGGAATACCAAAGAGAAAAAACAAAAGTTTTAATTTCTACTGCTCCAGAATTTTGCTCTTCTGCCCGGAGCCCCAAGTTTTAAATCAAGTCGAAATTGTAACCCAGTCAGTGGCATGGTTGACTTAAATTGGTGAGCGTAATAATACGCAAAGGAAAAGCAGAAGAACCAACGAGGTCAACTAACTGCCCATCAGCCATTTTTGCAAGAGGGGAAGCAAACTAGCACTCGTTTTTAATGACATAGTCATGTACCCGTTCTGAAGGCGAACTGCGCACATAATTTCTACATTTTCCCCCCTTTCCCTTCCATCTTCGTTTCGGGCCTGCTCCGTGTAATCAGCCGTGCGTGAGAATAGCTTCCTTACACACAAAAAAATTAAAAGGGGGGACTATAGAGGTTGTTGTTATTGCTGTTTAGGGGGACTTACAAGATTTTTGGAACAACCAACCACAACATCCTTTAAGGACTATATAACTCTTCCGTTTTCATTACTCTCAATTAACGGATGTAAATCAAAATGACAAGCCTGTTTTTGCTTTGACTTGACATAGGCACGTTACACTGCAGCCGATTTTTTTTTTCCTTTTAATTTACGTTCACGAAGAGGATAAGCTTTAGGAAAGCGGAAAAACGACCAGAAAAGAAAAAGACAATAGGGCGGAGATCGGGACACTGAGGGAAAAACTTCTCATGCTGGGCTTATTCTTTTAGCGGTTCGGATAATAACCGCTCGAATGGAGTCGTAGAGCTAGGCTTGTCTTTTGACACGTTAGAGACTTTTGTGCTCAAAGTTTTTGAGAAATCCTGGGGTTTTGTACAGTCGTAAAAAGTCAAAAAGCAGCGGCACAGGGAAGATAAAACGCTTTAATGGCACCATCTTGCAGGAAGGTTGAAGAACACCTCTGCAATTTTTGGTTCTTAACCGTTTATTTCGGCGGAACAGAGAGACTTCTAAGCTATGCTAAATTAGAGGTCGCTTTGTCGTAGAGTACGTCAATACTTATGAGAATGGGCTACAACGCGAATAGAGCGGTGTTATTGAATTAGTGCCTGGCGAGAATGTTTGGACTCCGATCTGATCATTAAATAGCTCTATTTTAGGGTAGATTATTGGCACGGACGACCTGATAACGCGAATAATCAATGGATCCTGGCCTTGTGACTTTTTATTCCTACCCAACTTGTACCCGTATCGTGCTCCACGACTGGCTTACCTAATCTTCATGACATTCGTAGCCGTAAAGACTGCGTTAAGATGCGTTTTGATTCTTTTTCGCGAGTTTATAATGTGCAATTTTCGCGTAGTAAATTAGAAGCACAAAGGGAAAGGTTCAAGTTGAAATTTGTTTTGTTTACTTCATACATCTGTTCTCTAAATTTATGTCACACAAAGCGTCCAAAATCTGGTATTACTTAATTATGTCTGGGAATAACAGCTCTGATTACTCCGGAGACTAAAACAGAGCACGAGCTAATTTTTTTTATAGAGGCAAAAGTAGTCTTGACAGATGCCAAAAATGTAGCTAATGTCCCTTTATGGGAACATGTTTTACCTTCTGTGTGGCTCTACTGTAGTGTTATCAACAGAAGTTCTGTTTAGTTTTGTGTAATTCTGTGAAATTCTCTTATGCTTCGATCAGTTCTATTGCAGAACTGATCAAAACCAATAAACATGCAAGTCAAAATTCACAGTTATTTTTGACAAATAGAAAGAGTTCAAACATTAAAATTTTCCACTTCAAGTGCACTTTGGGATTTCTAAGTTTAAAGTTCAAAGTCAGTCAAAACGAATATTTTTTAAAAAGAGGTTTTACGACTCGATTCTTTTCAGTTGAGGACTGTGGGAAAAACACGCTTGTAGGGGAATATAAGCTCAGTTTGTGCATACAATATATACAAGAAGTTAAATTACTTTCAAAGAAAAATTTTAACAATTTCCAAGTCGACAACAGCCGAGCCAAGTCGAACTCAAATACAAAGACGTAGCCCAAGACAAATTCATGTTCATTTGACTTTGATTAAACTGGATTGACTTCATCAAGCTCTGCTTTTTGGCAGTTTCACTAATGACATAGGATAAAACAGTTACCAATCTTGGTCGTCACCATCTCCGACTCCGCGCGTAAACGCGTCTGCTAACCGGTAACTGAAAACGCCTTCAATTTCTTTCGTCAACGAGATCGTACTATCCATCCTTGCCTTCATTTATCCCTGCCGCAACGTTACACACGAAATTATCCCCGCTTGCTGTCACTTGCAGAGCTTGTCACACACAACCAATTCCTTGCTTGGACTAAAGCAAAAACCAGCTTAATTCGCTTAATGGGATTTAGATAGAAAAAGAAGTCGTAGATTGATATGCACTACTTAAAAACGAGTCGAGTGGAGTTTCGTGAGAGCGTTCCAACACGCAAAGCATGTTGTAGTTGGTGTTGTTGCACTCCCGTCTCTCTCGTGGTTTGAAGGATCTCAAACCACTACATGGATGCTTACAGCTCGCTCATCTGGAGATAACTGAGCTTGAGCCTGCAAGGGAAAATAACAAGGCAAGAACCCTTATTAGAAGCACAAAAGGGCTTTAGGGGCTTTGTGTGCTAAACACAGACTTCAAACCTCTCTCTTTCCATGGCTCTTCCCCTCAGTCGCTTCATTTCTCCACCTAATCTTACCTACAAGCTAAACTAACTTATTTCCGCCATTCCCCCCTCCCCCCCCTCCTTACCAACATTCAACAAGCATCACCCTGCTCGTTAGACTCTCATACAAGTCGAGAATTTCCATATCAAACCTATACTCAAGCACGCAGATGGAACTAAAAAATTTGACAACCAACGCTTGTCCCTTCACAAAAAAAACGACCCAGAAGGGATAACTTGACAAAGAAGTCATCTTTCTTTCATCTCCCTAGAATCTTTCAGACTGATTAAGCCCCGATTGTGTAAACTCACGTTTTCTCTAGCAACTTTCTAGGAAGAAATGCGTTTCCGCTAACTATATAGGGACTATTATGGTCGGAATTGGCCTATTTTCTTTTTAATACACAGTTCGAAGATGAACGATAGGAATTATTCAGTCTTGAAAGTAGATTTAGCTCGTTTCAGTCGTTAACGTGTTAGAGATAGGTTTGAACATTGTAGCAAACCGTTTCAACCAAGTTGAAGCACAAAAGGGACTTCCAATTTTTTCCAGAAAATATACAGCTTAAAATAGGCCAACGGAACCGGAGTCGATAGGTCGAGCTACCGATTCACTACAAAAACCACAGTTATCATGACCTCCCTGACATACGATACCACAAGTGAATCTTCAAATGATTACGTGTTCAAAGAACCTTGCTTTCAAAGTAGGTATGGAATGAGTTTCCGAGAAAGTAAATTTTCAACAAAGTTCGATGAAGCAAGGTCCAAATTTCGATATCTCTTTACTCGTGAGAAAAAAAAATTCAACATTACGCATTCCCATCTATTTGATAACACGCCGCAACTGCCGTGAAGAAGGGAATACTTAATTAGAGTATGCAACAAGCAATAATTTCTTCGCAGTTCAGCAATTGTAAAGAATTCCGTTCAGTCATTTTAAAATCAGACCTTGTCGACGTTAATGAACTGCAAAAGTGTTCTTGGAGTTATGCTGAGGGAAGTGTTTTTAAGCTCAGTTGAACATACGCTGGCTTACGCAGGTATTGGGCCAAATTGGATTCGATGAAGCAGACTTCATCGGATTCGGTGAAACACACATCAATCGTGCAGCGAAGATCTCCAGTAGCCTTGTATTAAGAGGCTGTGGTGTTGTGTTTAGAGACAAAAAATGACATGAAAATCTGGATGGTACGGCAAGTTGTGCACGCTGGGATTAACAAGCGCCACGCTGGGCGTTATTTGTTACGTAGAACAGGACTAAGTAAATGTTTATATTAACCACTTAAGGTAAAAGAAAGGAACGCTTGAAAACAAAAGTCCATTTCTGGCGGTCTGCTTGGTAGGTAAATGGCCCTGCTTTGCGTTGTAATACGTCATACCTCATCCAAGTGTATAAGTTGACATTAGAGGTCTTTGCCCTTCGGTGACATAAAATCTTTCAAGTGTTAGCGAATGGACAGGAACTTTCACACGTCTTTTACACTTCATGAGTTCAAACGTTAAACTTAGACTTGATGAGGGCGTACTAAGTTTAGGACCAAATGAGGCTGAGCTTAAAGCGTAATTTCGCCATCTTGTTAGCCCCTAATCGCTTTGCTCTTGTAGTGCTTTACATATTGCTGCAATTTGTTAGAATCTTCCCTGACCCTTACAGATCAGGTAAACACTAGACGATATTCGAATTTCGGCTAGACGGGAATTGCCCCGTAAGCTTTCGAATTGTATTTTCATCAGCATAAACTTGCCCTGCCAACCCCACCAAGCTCCTTAGAACGTTAACATTTTCTTGCCTTCAGAATTAACCTCTAGCCCAGTACCTTGGAGGGGACATACAGCTTCGACTTCACCCAGTCCGAAACACTTAATTAGCATATTGGGTGAAATTTCTTGCCAGCATTTGATGGACGCGAGCTGGGGGAAGGGATCGTTGTTGTAAGGGGAAATACATTTACATTGTTAATGTAAAACAATCCTAAACGAAAAGCTGATCAGTTTTTCTCCTCTTTTAACAATCGTACAGCTTCTGCTCGGAAGAGGCCGAAGAAAAGGAGAAGTCGTTTGCCTAATTAAGAACTTCAGAAGGCGGCGTAATTTTGGGACGGTTTGCATTCAAACGAGAAAGAAACGTAACAAAATGCAAAGAAGGTCTAACTTTCTCAAGCATGCACACTTTTTGTAGTTAAGCCTGTTTATTGTTATTATTTTATGTTCACTTTCTGTGACATAACTTGAATTTTGAGTTTTAATTTTTCATAAAAAGTTTGTATAATTTTTTCCTTCCTTATTTACTTCAATAAGGCTATCGTGTATTTTTTACCTCGTTTACGCAGTGCTTCGTTTATGTTGTATCGAGGAACATGCCTCCATCAAAGATGACTTACCCGTTGTGTTGCGAGAATATCAAAATTGTGTTCGAGAGCTGAATTTTTTTTCTTCTAAGGCTTACGTGCACATTTTCATGCATAATCTATTGTACGAAGAAAATGGAGGCAGGGCGAAACCTTTTTTTTACAATGGAACATTTACGATCTAGTTTGATTTTGCCTGTGGCAGCAAAGCGCTCTAAATTATTTGGCATTGTGTTAGCTGGTGTACAAGTATTCAACACACCTGTTAAGGTGCGAGATTCCTAAGATTGATGGGGCGCAATGTTACGTTACTACTAGGAGAAAATTTGGGGAAATTTTACATAAAAAAATTGGGCTGACTAAATTCAGAGATAGTTGATGAATCAGTCTGAAGATCTCGCTGTTACGTTTTCATGTCAGAGCCACTGATGAGGTGCTGTATTACCACAATGTGTCGTTTTTGGCACAACGTGGGAAGATTGAGTGCATAGAGCATGTCTACTTGAACAGTTTTCGTACTATATTAGGCCTTCAACGACGTTTCCACCTTTCACGTGCCACATGCACGATTTCCACCTTCTGGGGGAAGTTCAAACAATCATCAAGCCTTAAATTAACACTTCATTCGTCCGTTTCATAGAATAATGTGTGGGAAGAGTGTACGAAGGTTAACAACCGAAATTACGAGCCTATAATGCTGTTCCAGAGAACTGCGCATCAGGGAAGTGTTGACTTCTTTGTCACTTGTCTCTTATTTAACGATTTCTTTGTCAGATTCTTTCACTGTATAGCTCAACGCTTTTCAAACCAATTTAAACGCGTTAACATCAAGGAATCGTAGTTTCATTTATTATCCAGTATGTTTACGAAGCAGTTCCTTCTCAATTGATGGTTTAGCAGCTCGAGGTTACCAACCTTAGTTCTATAAGTTAGTGAAGCTTCAAGAACTTCATGAAAAGGGGCAAAAGGGGGGAAACTCCCTCGCTTTATGTGGAATTTAGCCTCTTTTTGAATAAGACTTATTCCTGGCGCACTTTAATTGTGTTCTTCCTGGTTCTGATCTCAGAGCAGCTTATTCCGGCATGTTAACGGAGTCAAAGCGAAAATGCCGCTTTGATCTTTCGTTAGTTGACACTTGAACCGTACACGAGAAAAAGCGCGTAAGCTAATTATGACAAACAGCTTGGATGATGCAGAACACCAAAAATCTAAATCGGTTAAAAAATAAAAAAAATTCTTTCGGAGTTCGTAGATTACAAAAATCTCACAAAATTAACGTAAAAAATAAGGGAAAACTTCGTAAGTTAAGAAGGTAATTCCTTCGTCATATGGCTTATTAGTTTACTTACTGACTAGTTAGCTACACGTTAGACTACGGATCGTTTGACGTCTGAAAATTATTCAGTTTTTCACTAGTTTCGCATTTAATTAAATTATTTTATACGTGTTTTTTCGAAAACGCTCTTCAAGTGTCTTTGAAACTTTTTGCAAATTAGCGTATTTTTTTATACTGTACTTCGCAACTCTTAACAAGTTTTCCCCTCTCACTAGACTAAACTAATGATCTATCTCCCATTTTGGAAGACAGACGAGGGCTAAAGGGGTGGTCAAATCCGCTTACGCATCAAGTCAATTTGCGGTTACAAGCTTCCCCTCGTTTCACGCATGTCAACGTAAATTGACTTGACTTATAAAAGCAGCAGAACTTACTATGGAAACTCTATAGCTCACCTCAGCTCAACCTCGCGAAGCATTCCATGCGGAAAAGTGGATTTCCTCAGTGAACTCGCTCTCCCAACTTTCATAGTTGGCATTCAATTCCCCCAAGGCCAAAAAGCCGCTTGCACTGGTTACAGTAGAGGAGGGATGGGACAGTGTGGACACTTTTCTGTAGTTTATTTTTCACTTCACGTGGAGACAAAACTGTAGCCTAAAACTATACTCGTTAGATGACCTGGTGTCCTGGCTATCAAATGAGGTATTGTACGCTTGAAAAACAAACATTAACATCTAAACACCCATGAAAACTGGAGGCTCCTCCGACTGTCCAAAACAAGATACCGCGAATACAATTTGGACTTGGGTGTAGTGCGATTTGTCCGTGTGTTTTGCCATAAGAAAACTAATAGGTAGCCTTTTTAAAAAATACATAATAGACTTGAAATATCTGAACGAACTTAACAGTTATACTCCCTTTCGGTATAGGAATCATCTTAGCTCAAGTTAGTGTAAGGAAACTCACGATTTTGTAAAAATGATTATTCACAACAAGAAACGGCAATGCAAATGGCTGAGTCCAAATCGTACTAAATCATCCCTTTGGAGTTTAAAATCTCGTGCAAAAAAAAGGACAGCGATTTTAGAACAAACCTTTGCAGGAGTTATTCTCCAACTTGTCAGCTACATAAAAGTAATTTTTATTTTACTTTTAGATACACATTATGAGTGCTTCAACGAAATAATCAGGACCCGTTTATTACAAAAAGTGCCAAAAATTCAGTTTTTATTTATTTTCTCAAAAACGGTTCAATATTTTTCGACGAAAATTTCCTCACGAAAGCTTCGTCGTATTCACTAAGTGTACAATTTTTTTCAGATCCAAACCTGTCGTAGTTCATTAGTAATGATTTTTGTACGGTTTGTCCCACGTGTAAAATGTCCCATCCCTCCTCTAGTTCCTTATGACAGGATTAAGGTTTGTACAGAACATCCATTCCGGACAGTCAAACTAAACTCTTTATTTAGTGATACGTGCTAAGAGTAATCTACAAATACAGTTAATCCAAACGTCGAGTTGGCAAATACAAACCAAAATGTAAATAGACGCCTGTTCCGCGCGTTCAAGTCACTCGCGGATGCGAACCATGCCAAGGTTCCTACCCTGATTAATGTACCATTTTAACTAATAACTTATGGCAAAACTGGAAGTTTTCATTATTAGTTTTCTCAATACAATATCATAACGAGAATAATATTCCTCCAACTTCCCAGTTTGTCGGTAATATTGTTATATTCGAGCAAGCGAGTTGTATTTTAAGCAAATGGGTGCTCTACGGCAGCGATTTACTTTGAAAAGCTGAAAATAATGAAATATATGCCTGTTTCGGTCGGTATCGTCTCGTTAAGTATTTAGAGAAGATTTGCGGTGACCCCTAACAGTGAGAAAGCTACATCCGTGGCGCACGATGGTTCTTTTAGGGACCAAAGGAATCCCGTATGCCGACATGGTTATAATTGATGAACACACACACACACATATATACACACACTCCTACTGTGATGACAGGAACTATTTATTCATGGGGTGTCCATCATTTGTCATTTTCTTCGTATATGGTAAAGGCCCAAAAGGTTTGCCTTTTCCGTTCAGGATAGCGTGTCTTTTATCGCGCTAGCTCATCTTTCCCTCAATTTCTTTTTGCCTTTTCACTTTTTTTCCATTACGATTTACGTATTCAATTCTGGGTGTTGATGTCTATTCTTCCACCAATAAACATTTTTTCGGAATCAACCGAACCCCAAATTTGCACACAACCAAACGCTTTTCGACAGTTTGATAGCTCATAAACGCTGGCAATGGGGCGGGTGAGAAAAGCTTTTTGCTTTTCAAGTCGGTCTTTTCATTATTACCTGCGTTGATTTCTTCGAAACTTTTTATGGTAATGTATAAACACCCCCTTTTGTGTACCAAAAATAATATAAAGAATTTAGAAAGCTACAGACAGGTCCCGGAAGCGCCCAATGAAAGCGACACACGTCTTTTGTAAGTTAATAAAATTAACGACATTTACGACTCATAATGTACCCAGATTGTAGTGTTTCTATCCCGTTTTATGCGGGCCGGGAACACAACCCTCTCTGGGTACCTTTATCCGCGCCCAACACTTAAAATATCTGGCCTTTTTTCCTTTCCCCTCAGACCTCCAGCTTCGTCTAAAATTTCCTTTACTGAACAGTAAGAAAAAGATGCGAAATTACAAGGCAAAAAGGGTGCCTTATGAGGTAAAGGGGCGGAGAAAATTGCGTTGCCTAACCTTTTGTACAAGAAATTTGTACAAGACACCCAAACGCTACGTAACGGGCTAAAATAGCACCTCAGCGTAGTAATCTGCACTGGAAACTCATTTTCTCTCTGGATTTGAAAGAACAGTAATACAAAGCAACTTCAAGTTACGGCGCATTGGACACACGATAGCCTACTTCACAAACCAACTCTCGCAAACCAAATTGACGATGGAAAATTGGTTTAAATACTACGTTTAACGTAGTGTTTCATTACATTTAAGTAGCGTAGGCTTTCATTATCTGAATCAAATTTTAAAACCGAGAATACACTTGCACTACTTATAAACTAATTATACTCTACTAGAATGAAAACGAATTGTACATTTTACTCTAGATACTGAGTTCATCTCAGCGCGGTAAATAAAGTGCTTGGGATACCGAGAGATTTGGTAAGTAAATCAGTGCAGTCAGTGACCGCATTGATAAATGGGAATATTTTAAAAGATAGCAACTTGATGTAAATATTAGTCGATGCAAGTCAAAACAGGTATCAACGTCTGAGAGAGGTAAATGACTCAACATTTCACGAGGCAGGAAATTGGTTTCAGATTACATAGCTCACTCAGGGTGCAAAATGAATTGAGAGATATCGGATTCTGAAATACTATCAGTCGACCATTGATCGGTTTGGAAACATATGACTACACAACGTGTAGTTCGTTATGAACAGACAGTGTTCACAAAAACTAGCACGATACGACGCAGTTTTTCCCACATAACATATGATATATTTGGACTTCACTCGGATGCTTTTGGTTAATATGTCACGCATTTGTCAATTTTGCAACAAAAAAATAATACAAGAATGAAGTACCCACTTGTATCAATTTTCTATGGACATTTAGGTAGTCTGACTTGTTTTAAAAAGTTGAGTTGAGTTTGTCAAAGAAAACAGAAATTCCGCACAGCCAATGCTGTCAAATAAGTTCGAATTCGAAGGTTGCACGGTTTTCCTTATTTGTCATTTTGTCAACAACTTTTGCAGTTTTTCGTTCTTTCTGTAACTTCTACTTCTCGTCTTACTACTAAAAAAAACGTTTCTTTATTATATTCCGCCTTTTTATTTTGTTTCCTAATGCTAACATTTTGAGTGAACACATATACATTTCCCCATTTGGTACGTGAGTCAGTTTTCAAGGTGGTACAACAGGTATGCAGAACGGGAAAAGGTGGCATATCGCCCTTGTAGAACAAATTTACCCAATAATCCAAAACCAAACGGGATTTCCGACTGCCTGGACTTACAGTAAATTCTACGGAACGCATCACTATCGTAAATCAAACCTCGACTAGAAAAAGAACAAGAAAATGGTATGTACCGAGTAAGTCAGAAGTTTGTGGCGTGTTTGCAAAAGACCATTAGGGTGGGTCTAGATCGCTATCTTTCTTAACTCCAGTGTGGTTAGATGTGGTGTGGAATGTTAATTTCTTTTTTTCCCCTTTACTCTTTTGGAGGCCAAGGCGTTATCCCTACCTAATTGCTCCAGTGACATGTGCACTTCTTTAGCCGAACGGTAGCTGTAACGATGGAGCCTAACGAGTGCTCTCTTTTCATAAAAGGTTACAGCGTTAATGTAAAAATTAGGCATTGAGGAATTGTTCACCCTTTTAGTTAATACTTTGGAGAGTTTTTTCTCGTGCAATTTTTAAAAAATAATAATAAACCGGTTTGGTTAGTATTCTCAAAAGCCAGGCTAGAACTCTTCTTCGTCTTGCTCTTCCTCATTCTAATTATTCTCATTGGGAAACTAAAGGTACTAATAAATCTTGGAAGGAAAGATGAGGCCAAGGCTTTCGTTTTTTTTCTGTGCAATTCGTAATACGCCCCTGATTGACGGTCTAGAAAGGGCAATTAAATACCAAAGCATTTCAAGTTGTCTAACTTGAAACGCTAGAACGAGTTCGGGCATCCCTACCTTGAAAAAAAAAAATGGAGAGCTCACTAACCGCTGTGGTACAGTTTCTGTAACTCTTATAATAGTCATTGTCTTTTAAGGTACTGGGGCTACTTTATTGTATTGCTTTAGGAGACCTGTACTACCTTGTAAGGTGGCACGGCGTGTCATTTAGGAAAATCGGACACCAATTACGTGCAACCTCTTCACGATACTGACGTGGTGGAAACATGCATTATCCAACGAACAGGAAGAAAAATGTTCTTTTTCCGAACCAGTTGAGGACCCTTCGTAGGTAAAAATTGTTTATGGTAGCTTGAAAGCAGGGGACATTTCGACATTGCATTTTTTTGGGGGACCGAAAAGGTGGAAGATCGGACATTCTGAAGGATCACATCAGCTCCATTTCGAGTCATAAAAAGACCTTTCGACTAGCTTCGTTGTCCATTTAAACCGTCTTCAAGTTGCAACGGGTCGAAACCTGTCAAAATGTTGTTGTACACCATGGTTGCTCTACCTGGAATGCTGGGTATTCTGTAAATGCAGCCAAGGACCTGGTACTCCAACAGCGTCATCGATATGCGTTCGCACATGGTGAGAAGGGTAATAAACACTATTTCTTGACGCCATCTTAAGAGTGTCCGCACCAATTCAACTTTCTTGGTAAAGAATGTAACAAACGAAATAAAGAATCCGTTCAGGGAAAATCTCAATGGAAATCTTGAATCACTGGAGAGTTTTCCGTATGAGAAGACGATGACGACGACGACCGGGAGAAGGAAAGGTATTGGAATGTCGCCCTTGATCGGGTCACAATAGCGGGAAATTGTGGCACTACCGAGAAAACGTCCCTTGTTGTGTTTTGTGCATTTGTTGGTCCCACAGCAAGGACTTCGGACCTTTTTACACACTTGTCACGTCGAGAACCACTTTAGGAGCGTTAAGAAGCCGCTGGTTTCAGTAAGATGTGCATATTAGGAACTCAAATCCGGTCATACAGGCCCCGGAACACGGACACATACACACTACACTAGTGTACAGTTCGCTATTTCGCTCGCGAGTTCACTTGTTCACTCCAACGTATGTATGGGCCACTTTTTGTCAGCCCCGAAGCTCGAAAAGTTCCAAGCACACTCAAATACTCGTACTGCAGCTTCTTGATCCTGTCCATCTAATGACTTATGACCGAGACCAACGACCCCTTTTTGTACGTTTCTAGCTCTTGGGGCTCAGCTCAACTCAGCTCAGCTCAGCTCAGCTCAGCTTCTCTTTTGACTTCCCTATCTCTTCGTGCGAACAAAACGGAATGGAATGGAATCTATGGCCCGCATTAAACATGCAGCTAAGGCCACCCCTTCTCATGATGACCTGCTGCCCAATTGTAGCCCCACACAACAAAACAACTACTTTTTTTCCCAAGCGAACCGTCTTCTCATACGCAAACCACATACACTCTACCACAACACACAACACCAACACACCTGTAAAGGCTGGGCTAGGCTAAGGTTCTGGCGTTAGGTAGCTTGCTTTTTCCGATCGCCTTTAGATACTCGAGAGGAGCGCCTAACAACGCATGCATATTATTCAAGTCATTTTCATACTATAATTGAACCAGCTTTCTTGGGCTTTGACGTTCCAGTCCTCGAATTGACTAAAGGCCAAAGGGTAATCCGTGGCATTCTCGTAAGTTACGCCACGAGCCAACACATGTCTTCCAGAAAGTCAATCACGAAAAAAATACAAAGTTATTTCCAATTATATTGTTCGTTTTTTTATCCTATCGTTTTTATTTTCGTTCTTGTTGTTATAACTGCATTCCTTGTTTGAATGTTGTCGCCTACGTAAATATGCGAATTCGTCAGCACGATGCACTACTAGTAGTTACACGACATGTATGCGAAGGCACTCTCTATTTTTTTTCTTTACCACACTCTTGGTACACATACTACACAGAATGGATTGTAAATAGATGTCTGGGTAACGGCACACACACACATCACATTTTGCGCCGTTCCCAGGTCAATATTGAGCCAGGAATTAAGCAAAATGGATTATACCACTTCTTGGGCAAATAAATCTGTGCGGAAATGTCGAAATCTTTCCAACAAAACACAGCAGGTTTGCCCAGTTTGGGAGGGTGTTTAAGGAGACTTGAACGCGTGGCTTTACACAAGATGACCAGACCAAGACTTGGGAGAGACTGCAAGCTCCGACCAGCGAAAAGTCCAGCAAATAGCCCTTTACGGTACCAAATTTTCCAAACCTGTGACTTTTGGCTAGAGTCTCGGTATCCGTTCTAAAGACCGTGACCATCGACCAAAAGGACCACACGGCTCACCACGCCACCAGCTTACCTGGATTGACAATGCGATATACCGTTCAAACCCACCAAACCCCCCTGCGCCCAGGAACACACCAATTCTTCAGGTCCGTTCTTCAGACGATCGACCAACCCTTGTTTTTACCCTCAAGGCTTTTCGCCCTAGATTTTCGGCTTGAGCACCCTTGGGTCCGTCTTGGCTGTTTTCTCGACGTAGCTGCAACTTTCGTAGACCAGGAGACTGTGCTCTACAGGAAAAGTTTCGGAAAGGTAACAAGCAAAGCGAAAATGGAAATGCTTTAAGGTTGGAGAGACGACAGAAAAGGATATGTAAATAATAAACAGGACGGACTGGCCTTAACCTCCTGGCCTTTGCGAAATTGACCAAGAGGGAGCGGCTTGGCTTGGAAAGCACAGCGGCTCGGAAAAATGGAGCAACGCCATGAAAATGTTGTGTAAAATTTGATGGCTTGTAATCTGTGATGTGAATTCTTTTCTGGGATTTTCCTTTTCTTTTCCGAAAAAAATGTAGGATCTAAAATTCGAGTGTAGGATTCTGAAATACACTAGTGTGGACAGTGGCGTATCCAGGATTTCATTTCGGGGGGGGGGGGTCTTAATACGCAATTTTTTTGGACACTTGGTCATTCCCCTATCTTCCCCATTATAAAATAAAAATTTCGGGGGGGGGGGTTCAGACCCCCCGACCCCCCCCCTGGATACGCCACTGAGTATGGAACACGAGAACTATGAAATTCCATGTGAGGAGAAAAATTTCGGCAGAGCCTGGGTTGAAATTAATTAAGCAATTCAAACTAATTAGCTAGTTAACCAAAAACTCTGAAGGGCAGGGCATGTTTGAAATAATAATTCATTCCTCATTATCGTCCCTAAAAGTGGTCAGCTGAAAATTCAGGAAAATGAGACTCTTATTTACACATCAGTTCAATAATTTGCAGGCCGTGAAATTTCCGTGTAAAGCCTACTCATAATTACTCTTAGGGTATTTGTGTACTGACGAATCGCTTTTTGATATGCGTAATGCAACGTGCAGTTTTATTACTAAAAAGCTGAAGCAGTTTAGAGCCTTTCGAAACATCTCATTTAGTACATCTCTCTATCCGAAACCTGGAGTCTGTATTCCTTAGTACGGGCTGTATAAAAGCAAGTAATAAGCCGAAAAGGGCGGAACGTTACTGCAAATTGACAGAAATATAAGAAAAGTCCGGTAACTATCTCGTTTAGTGAATAAGGGAAAAAGTAAACGAAGCTCAAAATTTTCTCTTGGAATAAGGTTTGACACAGAATCAACAGAAACGCACACGGCCATCATGGTGGAGTCACGCAAGACAACGCAATGTTACATATAAGATCATTAGTAGAACTGCTCTTTGTGTCCAAAACGCCCTAACTGAAAAGTAGTAAAATAAAAGCTACGAGGATATCGCTAATTAAATCATTTGAACTAGACTTTGAAAAACTAAGAACGGCTTGAAGCCGTAGCATTTGATTCAGTGAGTCACTCAGTAGGTTTCATTTCAAGTGCTCTCCTTCGAGTTATTTCTATGTATTCAAAATATAGCAGAATGCAACCAATAGAAAACGGAGTATTCTGAATGCTGATGATTCCCAATTGAGTCATTGACTAAAGCACAGAAAGTTGAAAATCTACCCCAAGTGATTACAGAGCCCAACTTCCATAGGAAATTCTTTGCTTGGAATAGCCTTTCCACGACTTTTCTATACTGGTTCGACTGTTTGGAGGCTTGGGCTATATGAATGCTCTGTCGTGTCAAACTTCACTAGCAAGCTTTCTCATTTGCATAATGAATTGCATTCATGTAGTTTGGTGACAAACCTTCGTAACAACCACGATGATTTGGTTATTTCCTGTAGCCTTAAGGAAACTTCGTTTTTTGTCGCAAGATTTCTCGTTTGCAGGTGCAATGCAAAAGAAACGGGCGGCTCGTACGACCCCAATTGATTTTACCTACGAATTGTGCTCTAAAATCGAAGGCGCGAGCATTTTTTCTTTTCGTTTTAAGCAAACCGCTTTCCGTTTTTAGTAAAGAAATGTTAACCACCTTGATTGTAATTCGGTTAATTGTCTCTCCCTCTTAAACCTTTTCTTTCTTTACCCCTTCAAGCGTTACTAATGAAGGTAATACAGCAGTTAGGGTCAACATAAATCGACCAAGTGTTTTTTCACGGTCTGACGTACACGCTACTCAGGTCGATATTTTTTTAGAAACCTTTTTTATATTAACCTAGTTTACAGCAAAGGATTAAAAAAGCCGGCTGTCAAAGCAAAAGCCCCTTTTGTGAACGTGTAAGTACGGAGAGAGGGGTGGAGGGGAATCTAAGCCTGCTCTCGCTCTTCTTGAACGAAATTGAACGCGAATCGTGAATTTAAAGTCGACAAGCATGTTGAGGCGATACAGCTTTCCGGTTTTTATTACTCTTGCGGTAGAATACGAGTCTTGACCTTCCAAGACCCTTAAGGTGGGTAAGGTGTTGGTTAAGGTGGAGAAGAGGGGCAGATTGGCGGCAGTAGTTTCTCTCTTTAGTATGGTGCGATGTGGTTGTGGCATTTATCGACGCCTTAGAAGAGAATTTATGTGTTGATTTCATTTTTCCATTGCCCACAGTGGAATATACACAGTAAGGCTTTTCTAATTGTGAAAAAGAATCAGTTGTATATACCCTTGCGTGCAAATGTAGTCTAGAACGAGTTGATAACGGACAAGCTATGCGAAAGAAAAGAAATATAAATGGTACAAAAAATATGTTGAAAATCTAAAAGAAAAAATTACAGGACAAAGAAAAAAAAACTAGCTCATAATTACTATAGGACTTTGTGGTTGGACGAGGGCTGTTGGGCTCTAGTCTCTCATTAAGTGTCTTTTTTGGTGAATATTATGCACCCAAGACACAGGACTGTACCCTACTAGTTACAACAGGTCACACACAAAAAAAATAATAATGAAAGTCCAATTTGGACCCCTTTCGCTTTTTTTTGGTGCTTTACAATGTATTACAGTTTTACAACGGTGTGACTTGTCGCCCCGGATTCTCCAAAGCTTGGGAGATTGTGTCGAGTCCTTAGGGGTTCGGTCCATGACATGTCTAAGCGTCTTGCGTGCAAAGTATCAGGGTTCATTTGCATGAGCTATTATATTTTTGGAGTTGTTTCAGGCGATAATAGCTTCGCCAACTGGAAAAACCCCGAAGGTGGCAAAGATTGATTTCTGGTTTCGGGCTTTCGTTCGTTCTCCCCCCTTTGTCTTGTTTTTATTTCTTATTGCAGCCAGCCTTCTCCCAATAAGTAGGATGGAAATATTCATACCTTCTAGGCTTAGGCCGTATGATCTCATGTCCCGCGCCAGCCACCACGCCATGACCTGGTCCCCAGTAATGATCCGCGTCACGGAATTCCGGGATAGGGGGCGGGGCACCTGTCGACGTCGAAGTCATTTTCCTTCACGGCTCCGAAGGCTATTTACAGCTTCATATTAAGATTTATCCTGTGTTTTTTTAAGAAAAAACGAGAGACATAAAAAAAGAAAATGAGATAAACATCGCGATATTGTATGGGAGGGAAAGAGAAAAGCCCGAAATTCTTCGGGTTTAGATGGTTGACTGCAGTACCGCACCAGTCCTGAATCATGAGACTCGGTGTGATCTGGCAGGATGAGAAGTTTCTGAACCGCTTTGGAAGGAAATAAAGGAATGAGCGTCAATAACAGAAGATGGAAAGAGAGACAGATGACGAGAGAGAAAGAAAGAAGGTATTCTTGAGGTAGGAAAAAGGGGTCGAGGAAAGGAAACACTTCAACTAACATTCCTTTTTGGCCGAAGAACAATTCGTCACGGTGGGGAAGCTGGTCTGCTCGAACTCCGCTCCTCGAACATGCGAACTAATATAGTGACCACCCCGGAATCCCTACGAAATGTTTATTACTTTGTAGCTTGGAAGATTCGGATACGGCAACCTTTCACAGTTTCTTTTAATATGTGAAGAAGGATTTTAATGTGTTTTGGGTGGTTTAAAGAGTTTTCTAGAAAGTTTCCCCGAAGTCGGGGACGTAACAGAGGATACAATACATTAATCTACTTTAGACAGACAGTTACGCTACTCTGACACTAATCGTCGCGGGACTCGCAGTAATCTCAATTTTATGTACTTGTAATAGGGACGAATGGATTGTAAAGTGCCGACTTGACGTTGTTTGACGAAGGGTACTAGTACGTTTGCGCAAAATATTTTTTAATTGGCATTACAAAACGAATAATAAGCATGTGCTTTGAGCGAACGACCGAGTTTATCCTTTGTTTCCGACATCTGATAAGATGGTGGTAACCGCCGAATGCGGGTTACGCTTTTTTCAGACTATTTTTTAGTGAAGTAAAGGTATGGGCGAATTAATTACCTCTTACTCAACAGATTTTTCGCTTTTACGCAAATATGATTGTTAATTTTACACGATTTAGACTAGTCTGATCACTGAGAAGTATAGCAGAATAATCCCTAACTAATTAACGGTGCATTAAACTCATTTGAACGGACGTAAAGCGACTAAGCCATGTCATTCTAGGATGTCAAAATTGTAAAAAAATACTATCAAGTTGTTACTGACGTTATCTATGGAGCGCGAGAGAAAATACAGGCGGTCCTTACAAATAGTTCCCCGCTGTTCGCTTGATGGCGCTGAAAGTCTCGAAACCTAGTCGTGCAGATCAACGTTTCATCTTAATTTGTAAACTAATTGACTCTCGGGTAGCGCTTTTTGCGATCTAGTTAATTCTGCATGTGGTATACGAAAAGCTTCGACGTTGATTCCGTCTGAAAAAATATGAATATTGTTGTTTGCAGTGAACATGGTTCCCTTCGGCTTCAGCAACCGGTGGATCGCCGTTAGCCAGTTATTAATTACTTCGTTTTCTTTCTACTGTTTGGTACCATTGTTAATTAGTGATAATTCTCTCTTACTGAAGGGAGACTGTCATGTTTGGGAAGATGCCCTACTCTGCTAGAATGTAAGTAGGAACGCATGTCCCTAGGGGCCATTGTTAACAGTAGGTATAAAGTTAACTCCATGCTCTAAATTTACAGTACGCAATCCAACTGTGGCCCAAAGCTTACAGTTGGCCACACACCTTATCTCCTGGCAGAAACTATCATCTGTGACCAAACGTCGCAGATAGGTTTACACTACCAAGATACAATACAATTACAGCCAAAACGGGGCGGCCTGTCTTGTTTACAGTTTGAATTCCGTTTAATTTTGTTTCGCGCGCCTAAGTATGCGGGAAATCTTGAGAGTTGAAGTGCCGGGTAACTTTTTAACTCCCACAAACCTTTAACCCTATTGTTTCCTTCTTATAAGGAAACATACGCTTCACAAACCGTGTAATAAGACGTCTCTGAAGTACTGCAAAGTAGCGAAATTTTACTATTGTTGGATTATTGTGACCTATGAGGTACGAGCCAAAATATATCACCCATTCAAGTCCAGAATGGAGCCTTCGAAGGCGTTGCTACCTCCGCGAACGAAGACGACTTTTGTAAGTATTTTTTATTTGCTAGTATCGAAGTTAAAAAGTGGATACGGTTAAACTACTGTGAACGAAATAAAAACAGTACAGGGCACTGCGCCAAGGTCTAATTAAGTCTCTTGAGGCTGATTTACCTCAATTTAGCAGTGAAAGCGCTTGAACCAATGGTTATCTCGAGAAAAGTAGACCACGAAATTTGAAAACATGGCTGATAGATTAATTGCAAGAATCACGATTTCAAGCTTAGAAGCAGGCCGTATTCAGGTTTGGTTCGGAGGAAGTTATGAAAGTTTCCGTGGAGAGGTAATATGCGATTTTGTGGACATTTGGGCATTCTCCTCTGTTTCCCATTATAAAAAAGTACGACCTTGGTCCTACTGTACTAGTTTTCTGGCAGTAAGTCATAAGTTCAAATGAGTTTAATTAAGTCTAAATTAATTTCTCTGGCATATTTTATTTTTAGTAATTGGGCAATCTTCCAAGTGTATTTGTAAGCTTGTAAACAGTCAGAGAAAAGATCAGTACGCAATTGAGAGGACGGCTCTATTATTTACGCCTGATTTAGTGAAAATGAGAAGCTCGTTATAATGTCCAACACCCTGTTCACAGTAATTGCACTGTTCTTCATTACGAAAATTAGCAACGCTAGCATGTTGTTAGGCGGGCTTACGTGAGTAGATCTTCCGCATTCGAGGGTTTGGGTATTGGCGGATCGCAATTTGCTGTCCGATTATTAAAAAAGTTTTCTTGCTTTACGTCTGGAATGAAGTATTTCTTTGCTTGAGCCAAACAGATATTGCCACCAGCTAAATGCGTATTCGTGAAAAGTTTCGTTAATACGGACGGAAGGTGGACTTTATTTCCTTTTCATATTGAAAATTAAATGAGCCCACAATCGTATTGTACTCAGACTGCAGTGGCTGTAGACAAAAGACATGTAAAAATCCATTCCAAAGAGATTCAAAAAGCTTTGAGAGGGAAAAAAATGCCTTCAAAGCTTTTTTTGTAGCTTTGGGAAAGAATCCGAGAACCGCATAGCCCGACTCTATGAGCTGACAGTCTTGACAGGTATCGTGCTTGGAAATGCCGTAAGAATTTCTTACAAGCATAAATTACATAGGATGACAGCCGACGTGATGCGTACAATTTTTTTCGGCGTACTCTTGAAATTGACAATTCCTAATCAAGTTCAACCGTCTTATTTTCATTCCTACAGTACATTATAAAAAATGAAAAAAAAATCTTTCAAAAGCTCTTGGGTTTCATTCTTGTCTTTCGGCCTCAGGGAGAAAAAGCTTTGAAATAGAGTGCTCACACAAACTCAGCATCAGGCCGTTTGTCACTTAAGATATCTGGGAGTAACGGTATAGCGAAACAAAACAACTAATTAGAAAAAACAGGAGCCAAGTAGTATGGTAGAAAGGCAGCAGCAACCTTGGAAAAGCGCTGAGGATATCTTGTGCCAGTTGGATGAGAATTAATCTAAGCAAGCGGCATATCTTTGCGGCACTCATTTGTACAATTGGAGCTCGTGACTTTTTCAGTCCAGGATGACCACCGACCGAGTAGTCCGGGATTTCCCCCACTATGTGTTGCTATTGATTTACGACCAGGAAGGCGTTGTCTTGATTATTTTCGAGAGTTTTTTTGAATTAACCGTCTTTTCCCCCTTTGGTGACAAATTGACAAATAGTGACATAAAAGAAAAGGAATCAGATACGACCAGGACTATTTCGTTATTGTAACTGACTGGCCGCGTTACTTACAGAAAGGCACTCTAAAATGTGTAGCTTTTTCAAGTGAGTTGTTGGGACCTTGCCAATTAGATCCGCTTATCTAACCAGAACCTGTTTATTTATAATAAATGTAAAAAATTAAGGAAAAAATAATTGTCTGTTGCTGCATTGGCGCACATTTGTTCATGTAATTTGCGATACGGTTCCATTTTGAAGCCGCACGTGATCAAGTGGTTAAGCTGGCTGAATGTCACTGCGAGACCGTACTTCGAATCACGGTCTGGCGCGAGGCTGACAACCTCACCCTGTTATAAAAATGACTTGTCATCGCTACCGACGTAAAGCCTCACGATGTCGTCACCAAGACCCATTGAGCGTAAAAAAAACCAGCAAGCCAGCAAACTCGTAAAAAACCCGTTACAGTTACAGTATAACTTTCGGCACTTGCCCGATGTCCAGATCTACTTCTTGCTAGTTCACTAATGAGAAAAGAATCCTTGGAAAAGCACTTGTTCCCAAAGAAGAAGTATGGCGTGTAAATGGAGGTGGTCGTTTATGTCAACACTCTTACGGACACTCCTATGTTAGATCAGAATTCCGTTGCAGCCCTGGAAGGCTCCAATATCGGAATGAAACGCTAAACTGTTTATGAGGTCCGTTGCTTTGATTCCAATAACAAAAGCTTTTGACAGGGTAATGATGGATGTGTGAAGGGGATCTTACAGGACCCAAAGGCAACGAAACACTTGCTTCAAACTATATAATTAACCACACAAGTAGTTAGGGCCTTTTATACCTGCTAGTATTACGAAAAGCCAAAAAAATTGCCGGTTCATAATCTGTTCAACAGTCAATTCTATAGAATCTGAATTTCCTATAAAAGACCTTTCTAACAGTCAGAGACTTTTCCTGGCAAGTTTCAACTCAACAAAAACGTCCATAAAAACCCCGGAAAAATGTTTGGACACGACTTAGCTCCCTTACCTCTTGTATAATCCCTGTAAAAAGCTCATTTATTAACTTTGCGTACTCTGTCATTAGGTTGTACAACTTCCTACATGCCTCGTCACTTTCGTGCTTGGACTGGGAAGGAGTCATAACCGTCAATTAAACGTTTCTTGGCAAAGCCTTAAACTGTGCCACTCGTAAGCAAGTTTGGACCGTTTGTGCAAACGACGAAAAAGTAGCTAAAGGGCTCTGGGCCTCAGCTCTGAACCAGGTCAACATGCAGAACCTGCAATCATATTAAAAGATGAGATTAGGCCTTCCAGCTCTATAGGATGATTACGAAAACGCTTCGCTTGCATACGTAATGCTCGTGTGAGGGGAAAACATTTTCCCCCCACATCTGACCTCAATGAAGAGCAACACCCAAACTGGAGGCTCCAAAACAGAGTCACAATATGCAATTCTGAAAATCGTTGCTCAAAAGACCGCCCCACTTTCCACCACCGTGCTAACTGACATTCCATTCTAGAGAAGTGATTATATATTTGTTACGCAGATTCTTCTGTTCCTTAGTTGCTTATATCTAGGCTAGCTAAGACGTGACAATGTGTTTTGGCTTATGCGAGGGGGGAAATTTGGCACTAGGGGAGAGAGGATATGGGAAAAAGGCTCTCCAACGGGCGCTCTAAAACGGTGTTTTCTTTTAATGCATGCAAAGCAAGCAAGCGTTGTATCGCTGATGGCATGGCAGGTGGAAATTCAGGGCCAAGTTCAACGGCCGACTCGCCTTCATTGGCCCCGTATGCGGACATTGATGGCTTTCCTTCGGCTTTTTGATGCAACTTTTTAATTTACACCCCTTTACGAAACCCAGGGGACTCGAACTCCTGAATTTGGGCGTCTCTTAAAAGATTTCGAAGATGCCTTTAAGCCTTCCAACGTGTCAATGCCCAAGAATTCCCCCAAACCGAATCGGGCTACGTTGTAGTTCTCCTGTTTCTTTTATTATTCGGCATTCCCGACTTTAACAGTAGGTTCTAATCTTCTTAAACTATACTTGTGGTTGTGCTTTTTCTCCCTCCTGTACCCAGCGATCTTTTCGACACGCGCTGGCTGGAATTTAACTAACTCCGACCAGCAATAACGCAACCAGAATGTGGCGCTTGTCTTCATAATCAATTTGAAATGGTTTTGATTCACCGTAGTTGCGAAATGAAGAGCTCACATGATGAAAGGAGGTGTGCCAAGATTTTGGACGCTTTCGAATTGAATCAAGGGTTTTATTTGCGTTGAACGCACAGCGAACGATGTAGTCGGTGTTTAATTCAAATGATGCGTTGCGGAAGAATTAGCGGAAATCAGATTGATTTTCATATATGAATTTTGCAACTTGCGCCCATGCCACTGTACGCGTTTTGTGTTAAAGCTAAGAAAAGATTTCGTTTAAAGCGGGCAAGCCTAACAAATGAGAAAGAGTGAAGTAGTCGTAATTTCTAACTTCTAAATTTATAATAAATTTTCATGTCTTGCTATGAACTTACTTTATTAATTGTATTAACTAATTAATTATGTAGTTATTATACAGGTGTGCAATTGTACAACAATCACGCTATGAAAAAATATGCAAACTTCTCAGCAAGTGTGTAAAACTTTAATGCATATTGCTCTTCTCAATTTGAAAAGACATCTTTGGGGACAGATGGCTATAGAAAGATAGGAAATTTTTTCTTCGTTTTCTCTTTCCATTTGATCTGACACCATGGGCTAGAAAGAGTGAGTACTCATTACAAGGGAATTTGCATCAAACAGAAAAGGATTGGCATGAATGGTTTGAACCAAAGGAAGGAGGAGGAGACGAGAGACGGCTAAGGAGGCTGAGTTCTTTCTGAGGAAGATGGAAACCTAATAAGACGAGTAACTCCCCCGGTCTTCCAACTTCTTTCTGACAGGTTATATTGAACGACAGAAAAAATTGACTAGGACCACGCTCGGTACACACGCGTCTGAAATTCTTAATAATGTGGGAGTATCAACCCATAACAATCCAATATATTCACCATTTACATTCCCCAGTCATCCGCTTATACGGTTACAATAATTGACATGTGAAACCAAGCAGAAAAAGACCACGTATAACATGTTTGCTGACTTGCCTGTTCGTGACGTATTTTATATGCATTTCTACGTCTTCGA
Organism: Triops cancriformis; assembly: GCA_020615345.1. NCBI lineage: Eukaryota > Metazoa > Arthropoda > Branchiopoda > Notostraca > Triopsidae > Triops > Triops cancriformis. The sequence goes on from JAHZNP010000083.1 coordinate 147,685, forward strand.
GGTTTTTTCTCAGCTCAAAAGTTATTTAACAACTGTGAAATATTTCTTACACTTTGAAGAATCCTTTAACCGTTTGTAATGAATGTCACGTTTTGTCGCATTTTCTTCGTGTTTTGAAGTAGTTCATCCCCAGTTATATTATTCGGGAATAATAAATTATCACTCTTTAAGGTTATTGTAAGTTACAATAATTTAGAAAAGGATAAGTAGTATAAAAACTGTCAAAATGTGTAACCTTAAGAGACATTTGAAAATTATGTAATACTTTAGTATCCACTATTTTTGCTTAACCTTTTAAATCTATACTCATTCAGTGTTTTTCGTTTGCAAATTCTGTATTCTTCATTGAAATTTCCTATTATTTGATAGCTTACATCTTGTCCATGAATTAACGTAGAACATTGTATGCACCACAAGGGTTTCCTGGAGTGAGCGGGCTGTAAAATCTCTCAATAGTACTTTTTCCATAAATAATTGGACAGTAACGTAAGGGAAAGCAGTCCTTGTCAAGCTAGCGGGTGATCCTGTGTTAAGGTTCGGAACAATCGCATAAAACGCTCGAAAGAATAGAATTCCCGAGAATCGGCATGTTTGTTTGTCGCCGTCCCGGATTTTGTAGTCCAAACTTGTGCGAAGACACATGTGGCTAGTTAGCGACGCCATGCGAACCGTCGGATGTGATAGTAATTTGTTAGTATCGTAAAGCTTCAAGAATATGCAAATTATCACGTTTATGTTCAGCTATATCTTTTTATATGCATATCTTAAGGGGGAATAGAGGTCCGTTTTCAAACTTGATGAGTCAGTATACGCATTCTGAATACGCCGATTTTTTTTAAATGGCGGGGGTTTGCAAGATGACGACGTTGCATTCGAATAGTTTTCACATAAAAGGCTTGTGGCTTGCAAAAGTGCCTCAGCGACAAAGAAAGATTCAGAGTTGTTGAGAGATGGGACAAGGAGGGTGGAAAAGACCCCATAGCGCGCTTTGCAGGTGACGCAAACAAGAAAACCTCCTCCAAATTAGATTCACCTCTCATCAACTTTACCGGAGGACACGCCGTAGCCACATGTTGATTCGTAGGAACCCACAGTTACGACTTTAGGCTTTATGACTTCATAGCTACACTATAAAATAAATAAATACAAAAAGGAGGATTCTTCGCTTCGTGTAGAAAGAAAGGCTACTGCATACCAAAAGGGAAACTGCAGGTCCTGGGTTTTATAAAACCGCAACAGGGGACTAGGGGGATGCTTACAAATTCTAAATAGCCTTCTCGAAACCCTGTACATAGGACACGACCAAGAACCACAAGTCCTAACTAGCGAAAACCGTTAATGTAATACAGCACTAGAGATACACAACATTGTCGTTGCCTTCTAAAGAGCAGTCCTTGAGTACTGAATAGTACAATTTGTTGTTATGGTTTAGTACCACTTGGGAACGTAATGTATTGCAACGGAGCCAGAGACCTTGAGCTAGGACCATAGGCTAGTGCCGTTTAAGCAATTAAAAGAAAACGGAAACATTTCTACCTAGAACTTGGGGGTTTAGGTAGGCTGACGGTTCTTCCTTCGGAGCAATGGAAAAGTATTTCAAGGCTGCATTTTTTTCTACTTTTTGTTCTTTACTCAGAATAGGCCTTTTCTTGTGCCGCCTTCCGAAAGGACGTGCTGACCGTGTTTTCGAGCAGAGACTCGTTTGAAGTATTGCCACTTTGGAGCTGTACCACCCAAGTCAATTTTTCTTCCTAGCCACTAACGTTTTTTTAATTATGGTAATGCATCATTCCGTTTTGCGTAACACAAAAACCCGACAGCGAAAATGATCCTGCTGCTTTTGGACGGGAGAACCACCAAGAATCGATGCACTTATATATTCTTGAGGTCTTTGTTCCAACTCCGGTCTGGACCCATTGCGAATGGGGATACGTCGTACGAGGAATGCGCCTGCCTCAATTAGGAGAAGCTTGGAGGCCTGACGGTCATTATAGGTGTATATAGCAAAAGGTATAATTATAGGGTAGCTTCTTTTCCGAGACATTTGAAAAACGGGAGAAAATCGAGAAGAGCGGAAAAAATCTAGAGATAAATTGCAAAGTTAAACTTTTCACCTCGCATCTTTAACAGTGTAATAAGTCAAACATCTTGAGTGTTCCTGAAAGCGTTAGGTGTGTTATAGTTGCTCTTTGTTTACTGAAGTTTGTAAGTTCCTCGCGAACGTAGTGCAGAAGATATGAATTCCAATATTATTTTTGGCCTTTTCTAGAAAGCAAAACTTCCAAATTTCACGATTAGACCTTTTGAAAGTTTTTGAGCAAGTGAATTAATCAAAAACTCTTTCGAATTACTTTTCAATAATGCATAAAAACGAAACTGCTGACACTAGTTGTTAAAGAAGTTTTTATTTTTAAATCTAATTCCATTGCTGTTCTAATTCAGGGCAAAAATCCGCACCTACTGGTGAAATTCATTGTGGCTTTCATTTACAGTCAAAATAGCTTGTTTTTGACATACACTCACAGTAGACATAAAACCTAAGAAAATTTTACAACTTAAAGTCAAAATAAAGAAATGTCTTGAATGTGTTCACGCTATCACGACATACCTTACGTACGATGCAACAGCCCCCCCTACCCAACTTTTACTCACCCTGTTGAACCCTTACCCTCCTACCCAACCCCTACCCCGTACCCAAGCCTTACTCCCCCTACCCAGCCCTTTCTCCTCGTACCCACATAATGTGCCCGGCACATAACCTCTCGTTATAAACTTAATTTTTGTTATTGGATTATGTGGAATACGTCTTTGTGCGTTTTTTTCACAGACGGACGCCGGCAACAGGCGCAGCCTACGCACCAGCGTAGACAATTCAATACAAAAAAATAACTACAGACTGTAGTTATTTGTTTATTGATTTTTCACAAAATTTTTAATGAATTTCGTTGAATCAATTAACTTTTTTTCTTACACGTAGATGTGACTACTGTAATCTACAGTAGTTACATTACGTGTACGAAGAAACAGTTGTCAGAAATCAAGAGTTGTTTATATGAAAAACAAGAATTGTGTATACGAGGAACGAGAATTTGCTGGGAAACATTAATATTTAATAGGAAGGTTACGTGGGCTAAATAGATCAGGTTGGGATAAATTAAATACGTCACGATAAGTAAGGAATGCGGTATACCGTCGACTAGTGGCGGCCGTTTGATGTAGTACCCTAACTGCCTCTAGCGTGAGAAAATTGTATTGAACATGGTAATGAAACTCTAAACATATCAAATAATAAAATCGTCGACAATTTTACTACTGAAAAACAATAAAATAAGCGGTCGGAGCTACATACACTCCTGGTTATATATGTTTATTTTGTAAACTAGTAAAGTCATATAAGATTGTTTACTGAAAAAATCCACTCAAACGGTAGAAAACAATCGTGATCTAGTACAATACATATATAACTAATGCTGGCATGACAAGCAGTTTTAGTATCCTTACTGTCTTTTACGTCTGGATTTACCCCTTATAATTTTTCCACCCGTTGTACGGGTCAGGTCACCCGGTCATCTTACAATTTCCCGTGTAGATACCACATGTTGACTTTGCGTAGAAAATCAGTATTTTAGCCCGGAATAAAGTTCACATTGCCTAAATCGCCTAGCGAAGCCAGTACACATGTGCGAAGATAGTACACATGTGCGTACCAAAATGTCTCCAAACTTGGGCACCAGACTGATCTTAGAGCACCAAAATTTACAAAACAAAGACACCAAAAGGAGCCATTTTCAACTTTGGTGGGATAGTGGCTAGTGAACTATAGGCGTCAAATCTGTAGAATACACAGTGGTAGAGCCAGCATGCGCAGAGTGCGCACGTGCTTAATTTTTATTTTCTTCTAAACTTCGGGCGCCAGACTGAAGGAAGGGCGCCAAAATAGATGTACGGTGCCATTTTCGATTTGGTGTGGTAGCGGACCAGGGGCGCCAAATCTGTGAAGTGCGTACCATTTCCAAACTCTAGCTAGGCCACTGAGCGTAACCACAGACGCGAGAATACGTCAGTGCAGTCCTCTTGTTTTCGTTGACTTGTTCAACTATTGATGAGCTGGTTGTGAACCGGACTGCCTTATTTGGCTCCGTATGGGCCTGGCTAGGGTGACTGGAACCATTAGCTTGTAATGTGTGTTCTTTATGATGGTAATAACCGTACGGAATAGCACTTACTCATTTTAAAGCCCCACAACTGGAACAGAAAGCGTACAACTACAAAAAATTTCCCAATGTGTAGTGTAACCATTAAGGGACGGTTGGTTTGACGTCACGTCAGCCTTGTAAATTGTGTGTAAGTGCCGTTTGGGAATCTGTAAGCGTGCTCCAACTTGTTGGTCCACTTCTATTTTGAATTTCCCCAGGTAGATGTACCCAAAACTTCCCTTCCCCCCCCCCCATGGAAAAAAAGAAGGCGTAGTAAACTATTCTCTTTTTCGTTCAGGTCAGAGTGGAAACGTGGGAGGAGTCGAGATGTTTCACTTGTCCAAGATGCCCACGAAATCCCCGGGAGTTGTGGGGACTGCACTGGAAAAGTTGAATAGACGGCCTTGTAAAAGATGAGAAGAATGTTAGAGGGGATTGTTCATGGCGCGTTCAGCAGGTGAATGATGGACAGCCTTCATTAGTGTCTTCAGCCTTGGTCGGCCTCAGCCCACAACGATGCGTTAAGCAGTTTTCTTGTGGTACCATGTTTTCTGCCAACATTTAAACTGTCAAGCTAGGGACGCTTGACGCATACGCTCCCGGGCCAAAGGAAGGAAAACAATCCACGTTGGTAAAAAGAACGTTGGAGTTAAATTTGATCTCCAGCTCCGAAGCGTGAAAGAAAAGCTACACTGTAAAAAAATGTAAATTTACAATTGCAATAAAAATTTATAAGGAGTTTACTGTAAAAGTACTTTAAAAATGTTTTTCCACAACAAATTCGTGGTTAAAAAATCATTTTTTTAAGTATTTTTACAGTGAAGTCCTTGTATTTTTTTTGCTGCACAACAAATCATTGTAAATTCACAAAATAATTTTTTACAGTGTACGCATAGAGGAGAACTGGTGCGACTACTGCAACAAAGCTTAAGTGTTAGACGCCAAGTGGCTGTAGCGCAGCGCTGAAAGTTTTCCCCTACTCGCAATTTATTCGAAAACTCCAAATGAAAATTTAAAAGTCAGAAAGAATTTTTAATTTACAGCAGACATTCGCTGTAAAAAACCCCTGCTTCTTAGGTGATAAAATAATCACTGCCGTATAATATCAAAGTTGTTTAGGTATTTTCCGTGTGGAACGCATCCTCCCTGTTATCCTTTTCACTTATCTGGTCGATCGTGGCAGTAGAGCCGTTGGGACAAATGGAGTTCTACTGTATTATAAGATTCATTAGTCGTCTTCGGTAGGATAACGATAACGAGACATGCACCTTTCGTGTTTATTAGCGTAGGCAAGACGTGCAGAAAATTCGGAACAATCCAGAACAGTGGGTAACGCCCCTATTTATTGGCTATGGTTCTTGCCTTTCTTTCCCCCAAGGTTGAGGAGTTTCAGTTGATAAGACGGTGAACAGAGAGAAAAGATGCAAGTTCCAAGTGCATTTGATGGGGGGCACATGAAAGAGACCTTTGGGCTTTTTCTTGATTATGTTCCCATATATACATATATATGCACACACACCTTAGAAAAGTTATTAGGTGCCTGCTAGGGAACTCGACTGCTTACGGGCAGGAAAAGAATTTTTCTTCGTATACTGTCTCTTTTTATTTTGCACCTCAGCTACCAAATTACGTGGAGGCGTGGCCCTATCTCTTTTATTGCTACGGTCCCTTACCTTCTCCCAACCATTGGACTTTTCTATACGAGGATGTTCCAAAACACGCTTAAGTTGAGTTTTCTCTCTCTTTCCCCTTAACACGCTTTTTTCTGTACCCTTTATTTTCTTCTCTTTTCACTATCCAGCCTGCTGGAGATAGGTGAATAATATTTCTTCTCTTCAAGATAAACCCAACTGAAGGTGGAAAATGTTACGCAGTAGGAATTTTCTGCGTGCAGACATGCACGTACGAATAATACAGTATTTAGCACGTACGAATAATACAGTATTTCTGTCGAAAGTATAGAGAACTCGAAACCGAACAATTACAGTTTCGTTCACCTACAGATTCCGTTTTTCTAGTCGGCTATGTAAAAAGGGAGCAAGTGCGAAAAGAAACCTAACCGTCTATTATTTTTGGATAAGTTGCACTTAAACCGCAAAAACTTTACGATATGCAGAAATATACCAGTTCAGCAAATAATCGCAGATATCAAGCTTTGACATCTGATCGAAAGAAACTTCCAAGACATTTAGCCGTGGACACGAAGATAAGTCTGTGCGGCAGCTTTGTAACCGGGAGTGAAATTAGATTAAGTCAAGTTTAAACAAAAATGTTAATCATATCTGTGCGCGATACACTAGCTTCCGTTAAAAAATACACATAACTACAAGTAGTGTGTCTCCCAATGGATCCTTGTAGACCGGAATCCGTAGCATGTTCTAACTCGGACCTCTAAACCAACAAAATGGCAGTATGTCTATGCCACAATTGACTGATCACTCCAATCCCGCCAGCTTCGCTAAATTGACGTCATCATCTTGGATTTCACACACATTTCCAAGGCCGAATAAGAGAGAAATACGTGTAACAATGGGGAAGAAAACGGATAATCGGGATCCACGATGCCGACATTCAGTATGCAAGTCGGCAGCATTGGAAACCTGTCAATTAGGAAGCAATAATGTGACTTTTGTATAAATATACAAATACGATGGTACGTTTAATATACGTGCATGTGTCCGAGCACAGACACTTTCCTGTGTGCATAAAGACCCAAAGGGTTCGGTACAATAGTGCAAAGAATTTTTTATCACATTTTCTCGTGGCTTGGAGGTGAATTAGCTTTTGGGTGCAACCCCTCATTTGAAGCAGTAAGTCAAAGGCAATCCCCAATTTCCTTGCTGGGTTCCGGGTACTACTAGCTGCGCATGTATATTACTCTAGTGGGGAAAAAACGGGTCAAGTATGTAAACCTTGCATATTTTATAATACGAAATACACTCTGCCATTGTGGTTCCATGCACTTTTTAGAATATAAGGTCTTTCCATTTCTTTGCCCTCCGAAAAAAATATTTGACCGCTTGGGTGATCTGATCGTTTTTGCCTTCTAGGAAAAAGTTGTTAAACTGAGCGAAGATGAGTGAAGCCCCACATTCAATATGCAAAGTGCTCAAGTGTAAGAATACTGAACTCGACAAACTTCCCTGGGGAACATTGACTTCCTCTCCTTTTGGTGGGGTTTTCGCTTATCTTTCTACCAAACTGCTTCTTATGGGAAGAAAGTGATTTACTTAATTAGCCGACGTAGTCGAAGAAGAGTTAAAAATGTTCGTCGTTGAACCTCTTGGGAGAGAAAAGGAAAATTTATCTGAAGAGTTTGAACTTCCGTGAGGCCTGATTTTTTCTACGCTTTTCACATGTATGCGTGTCTTTGTATGCGAGAAAGAGAAGCATAGCCGAGCGTCCTTGACAAGGTAATAAAAATCAAGCAAGAAACTCAATTATCATAAAAAAACGATTTGAATGCTTCGGGAACCCGTGCTGAGTACATTCACGATGTTAGGCTGCCTCGGCTGTACATTAACGTTAACCTACAGCGCTTTGCGTTCAGAAGGACTGGGCTGCTCATCGTCCCTTTCCTCTTGAAGACCCCCAACCATACGAGGAACCCCCAAAAAATACAGCGAGACACCTTCTGCCTTGCTCCCTTACGACCTTCCGTTTGTCGTTATTTCTCCTTAGGGCGATTTGCGTCCTCACAAAGTACCAATTTCGCTTTCGCTTATCATCTTGAACTACTGGCACCACTCCGTGGACTACGGAGAATAGCTTACAGGGAATTTAGTGGGCCGTAGACAAAAATTTTATTTTCAAGTAGACGTTTGTGTATCCATTTATTCATTTATCTCACTTAGGCAACGGCAAAAAAACATGTGGATGTCGACTTCGTTCACCAGTAGAAGAAAATATCAAAATCCTCACCAATAAGAAAAAGACGACAGCATTTCTCCAATTGTTAGGAACGTATGCGGGATTGTCAAGATCTGAGCCAAAATTCCCTTCAAATCTTTCGCGGTTTGATTTTTAAACAGACAGGCTGATTGTATGGTAGCGTGTCAATTCAGCAGGATTTCCTTTTTTTCGCCCTATGTCATTCCATTCCCTGTCAAGTGATCGATGGGTTGAACTTAAACGAGACGTAATTTTAGAGATGTTACGGAATTATAGGTTTCTCCTTTGCGGTACTTGCACTTGTTTATTGCGAACTCATGGGCAAAATTTACGTAAGTGGGGTGTCGCATTCATAGTTTTACACTGTACAAGAACTGTTAAGTTTCCCCGTTGAAGTTAAGCAGCCATAGTGATGCTGCACTGTCTAGACTCCGGTGAGATTTTAATTCCAAATTCCGCTTGGCATTATATATGTGTAGTGTGAGTGTAATTACGAAGAGATAAATATGCCACGGCGCAAAATTACAGCACTTGCGTAGCGTTACCAAAAGCTGTACCACTTGAGTTTGGGAGAGTCATCATGATGCTATGTCGCGTGCGTTTGTGGATGCGAGATACCCAAAGCTCTTTAAGACACGGTCCGCTTTCATTCCTTTTTTTTACCTTTATATATTTTTTTCTCCTATTATTTTTTTTGGCATGGGGGATGATGATGGGAAAAGTCGCTAAGAAAGGAAAATAAGAGTGTTTGTAGAGGTATTGTGGAGATGACCAAGAAGGAGAGCAACGTTGGGGTAGAGAATCATAAAAAAAGTGACAAAAAACCGGTTGAGACAGTTCGATATAGCAGTTAAGTTACCTGTGACGAAAAAGTCCTGCGCCTGGGAGCGGTATATATCCAGTGGCGTGTGTAATGTGTGCATGTGGGCATTACCATGTACTAGGCGCAGGTCAAGAGCCTCCTTAAATTTCAGTGCGAATTCCTTGGAGATTTTCTTGAAAAGAATCCCCAATTTTAAGCGTGGACGGGGACTGTGCACCTGGAACCACTGCCAAGGAAGAAAAAAAGGTCGCAGCTCCTATGTCAACACTTAACCTCAACACTTGGGGAAACCACCATCCGCAATGGTGCGAAGATCATTGACGTCAAAAGCTTTTAGGGACGCGGTGTTCATTTTCCACTCAGCTTAATGTGCGTATGTGTGCCTGTGTGTACGTTGGGACTCCAGAAGCACGTTCACGTTGTAAGGAATCTGTAATGGTGCCAGTCATTCACAAACAACACCTTCCTAACCGCCTGCAGCTATGCATTTCGCACATGCTGACTTGGGAGATTTGCGTTGGAGCCCCAAAACCGGTACCTGAGAAAATAACCGTTGTGGTAATTGCCCTAACGCTCCAGTTCACACTAGGAAAAAAACCGGCGCACTTGGAAAAATTTGGATAAAAACATACACATGAAGGGAAGGTTCACCAAGATCCTTTCAGGTAAACGTTCACTTTCTTTCAAAATAACAACAGTAATATCAATTGTGGCCCGCTCTTCTGTGTGGTCCACTATTTGGTCTCGCACGTTAAGAAAAGTTCACTTATCAAGGAGGCCGAGCTGGCCATGCAACCAGAATGCGGATGATCGACTGCCAGTACTCTCAAAGCGTTGGGTCGCCTCCTTGCTTTGCGTTGCTGGCTTGACGGACGGACACAGGTGAGGATGGAGAATTCCCTTTTGGTGCGAGGTAAAGGGCCGAAGCAAGAAGAAGAACAAGTGGCGTAGCCTCTCTCTTGCTCCCTCTTCACCAGAAGGATCTTTTCTACACACGTGAGAGCTGGTGGTGCTGCTGCATAGCCACTTCAGCACTGGAATCTCAAATCTCTTTCTTCTCTCTCAGGTTCGGCCTCTTCCTCCCGGGCCTCCAGCACCGTATACACATTGGGGAGGCTTTTCGTTTTCCTATATCACAGGTAACACTACTCGTAGGAATCTCCACGACAAACCGCTGCGTTGCTTTCTTAAAAATGCAGAAAAGGCCCAGCAGCAGGCTTTTCAAACCCGCGGAGATTGTTGAAGGCTGCTGCCAGGCTGCAGGATGTATGGTCTATATGATGCAGTGTTCAAGACAAGGCCTGGCAGATGGAATCTTTGACTCCTTTTGCCGGCGTTTCAAGGGCGAAAAATGAAAGGATAACGACAGAGAATCAACAATGAAAAGCTCGAGTCAGTTTTTCATATGCCTGCGATTTTCCACCAGCGATTAGTTGGCTTAATGTACTTTCAAATTAACACAGTTCTTAATGTATCCATGGAATATTTTAAGCGAATCGAACAGATGCCAAACCATTGCAATTAAACTGAAGTACCAAACTATCAAAAATTAATCGAAAACAAAAATTCTAACATAAGCTTCACGAGAATTAATAAACATAGTCGCGTATCTTTTTTTAATGTTGAGGTAAAATAATTTCCCCAATAGACGGCTCTAATTGATGTTTTGCCGTAGTATTCTGTCATTGTAGATTTGATAGCTTTCTTGTAAACCGTACACTTTAGCTTACATTACATGAAACGTAAGTGTTACCATAATGGATTATAGAAAGTTAAATGTGAGAAAACTGTGAAAAAACTGTGTCTTTTGTTCTAAACTCCTGAAAACATTTAAAGATTTTGGCTTCTAATGTATCTTATGACCTTACAATTTTGCACGTCACAGTGATGCGTAACTGCGTTTTTAACGGCGAATTCTGACAATATTTCCAACGGCAATCGTAAGGTGAGTTTTTGTCGTGAGCTTAAACGTGTTTTTCGTCAGTAAACCGAGTCCATCGTCAGTCAAGGGACCGCTGAACTACTATTATAATTATTATTGTAATGATTAGCATTTCTCGTGACGAAGGAACACTGTTCCGTAGGCTACTGCTCCTCGCGTATACGGGTGTATGTGGTGTTTTCAGGTTAAATAAATATTTACGTTTAGCGAAAGACTTTCAATTCTTTCATCGTGAAATTGCTAGGAATAACGGTTGCCGTTACTAAAGTTTATAAGAATAACGGTGAATTACCTTTCGAAAATCTTTACATATGGATATACAATGCCTTAACAAGCTATTTGGGATTGGAGAATCTATTAATATTGAACTCTGATCCTGGGATTTGGTTTCTGTACCAATAAAAAAGGGTGGTAATGCGTCGTTTCCGGTGAAAAGTTGCCTTTGCAGGTCATGTTAATGTCATAGTCGTGGGCACCTGCGTTGATTTGAGCTAGTTTTGTGGTGCACCCACCAGAAAAGAACAGGTGCTTAGGTGCGTCTTGTTCCCCTTTGTGTAACCCTTTTTAGCTGAAACGACATCAAGGGTTAGAAAGTTCTTTATTCCATTTCTTGAAGAAATGGATTCGGCCAACCTCCTGTCGTCGTCGTTTTCAAGCTTTCTTCTCGACTCCTTTTAACACGCAGGTAGGGAACCCATAGTTTATGGAAGTTTTTGGAAACATTTCTCATGTGAAACCGCCCCCCTTTCTCCCTACATTTTACACACTCGGGGTTGTTCATCCTAAATTCCTCTATTCATCGCTTTTTTATGTTTATGGGCATCTATGATCCGAAAACTAATCTTCTTTCCGCTATTGTCCGGACAAGTTCCATTTTTTTTAGTCAAGGGATGCGTTCCAGAAGGCAGCGTGTACCAAAATTAGCGTACAAATTGGCATTACTTGATTACTTTCGTATATGCTTGATTACTTTCGTACATGTACGAAATTTCTTCGACATTCTAAAAGTCGGAAAGAAAATAAGAGTTTCGAAATGTGACACAGTACGTAGATAGAAATTTTTGTTTTATTTGTGTCTCTTTGCAATTTTTGTGTTTTATTGGGCCGTTACCATTTAAATAATCAACCTAAAACTTCGAGCCTCCCACAAACACTGTGACATTTAAGCAGACACGAGAGACGTGTAAGAATGGTAATATGCCACGAAGAGGTTGATGACTTGTGAGGTAATACTAAAGTAATTGTATAATTTGATGGCATAACTGTGCAATATTCCCTTACGTGAGTATTAGTGCTATGTTTACATACGTTAGTTGCAGCTTTGCTCAAGAGTACTAGAGATATACAATGTTAGCTAATGAGAACTAAGATTTAGCAGAAAATAAGAGCGTATTGAAATAGTCGAATTTCTCTTTTTGTTGCATTCTTTAGCAGGTGATCATATCGCTCTCGCTCTCTCTCTTTTTCAAATCCCAAGAATTCACACAGAAATTGCAGAACCTTTCTTTAGCATTTCAACAGATATGAAGACATCTAACATTGGATTAGTCTACTTTCTCACCAGTGGAGCCGCTGAACTTCTGTCATTTGAGTTATGGTTAACAGAACCAAAATGCATTCAAACTTAATCCCGAGTCTGTGTTGAATTTTCAAAACATCGTAAGTTTGTTTGTTACGGGTACTGGAATACTGCCTAACCCAAGTTTAAATGTAATCCCATAGAAAAAATCCTTTATTCTTTTTCTGGCATTTCTTTAGCCATAGGACGGTTTCTTTGGGTCGTTTTTTTACGAGTACTGTACAAAGGGAATACTACCGTTTATTCAATATTATTTTAAAGATAATGTCTGTAAATGCCATCTAGTATTCTAACTGTCCAAGGCTAGCTCTGTTTTAGAACAGGGACCCTAGATGGCGTTGAAGCGCTTTCAGCATTGGGTCCCAAAAACTGACCGCAACAATTTCTCTGTTCAGAATTAATTCATTTCTCGTTGCTGCATGCTTAAAAAATCTCTTTAAGTCCAGCTTCTTTACATTCCTAAGCAAGGATCGTATAATTGATCCCACATGTGATTTGAAACTTGTCAATTGAAACAGCTTTGCTTTAAGATCTCGTGCAGCATGAGTGACGTCATTTTGCACGTTGTGGGTCAATCAGGCGTGTATTCTCGAATAATCACTTCTTATAGTCATAGTTAAGGAAGAATGGGTGGTGTATCATATTTTGCTAGTGTTGAGCAACTGTATTCGATGACAAAAAATCTTTCCCCCCCCCCAATGCATTGCGTAACACCCATGGAAACCACGTGGCTTTGTCCTTTTCGTCCTTTGCATTGCCTCACCTGTTAAATCTGTATTCCAAAGCTCTAGGTCACCTTTGGAATGACAGTTGTGTTGACACTTGACACCCCAATGCTAAACTATTAGCTAATGAAGACAGATCGAAATATAAAATAGGAAGGGCAAACGTCTGTCTAAATTAGCCAACGTTTACTCCCCCTTTTCCGTCTTCGTAATGGATACCGGTAGGTAATCAACCTTGATTAAGGCCTGACGAATGCGTGATAGCTGCGGACGTATTGTACTGCGAATAGTTCTAGGACACCAGCTAGCCAAAAAGTCTGGCTTTTGTATTCCCAGTAGAGTTTGCGTTTCCTGGGGCAGACAGTTGGTACGTTTTTTACGTTTCTTCGGACCTTCCCAACAAACTTCCTAACAAGGGTGAACTGAAATTATTTAACTTAACCCTTCATTCAGCGTTCACATTTAACACTAACGATACGGTTCTTACAAAAAAGGCGTCCGTGGCACGCAAATACAAAAATGAAGGCTTGTCACGCTGGGCCATGAAAGCATTCAACAGAATGTAAGGGACAATGTAGATCGTTACAAACAGTGCACAGAAAAAACTCAACCCTGAATGTCTTTATGAATGTTGCAGAGAAAATTATGAAATTACCTCCGTTGGTCCCACTTTCCTAGAATCTTTTGAATGTATACACAATATTAAGCACCGGAAACGAATTAATTGCAGAGTTTGTTATACATCTGTAAAACAATACATGCAATTACATTTTTTTTCATTCTTTTCGTGCCTCAACTCCTGGTTTTACGAGCATTCCCTTTTCCGTTTGACTGAGTTTAGTTCATACAGCCCGCAGACTACCAAATACCCTTAATACAAGATACCTGGATTTATTCCATTTTCCCTTCTATATCTCCTCCGTTACCGTAAATTTTATATTACAATCGTCGAGACCGTACCCAGACTTACTTGACAATGAACTAAGCTTGCCTTGAATGCATTTATGGCACGCTTATTATGGGTCGAACTTGCTGCACTGTACTAGCTAACTCACTGCGGGATTTACAGGGCCATAATTGTCTAAACTAACCGCAGTATTGCGTACGCAACGAAATATGGTTAGCAGTTTTCCTTCCGAAACGACAACTGTTTTTCTTCTCTTTTTTTTCGTAGGGGAACGTCCCTCTTTTGTGCCCGATTACTACGACCTGTGCATACTCACCCTGAAAATGAATGAAGGAGCGTGCGTGTCGCGTTCTGGCTAGTAAGGAATAATCTCTTGCAGGCCCTACTGGTACCCCGGAACTGCTCGCTTTCAGTCCCTCGCATTCATTCGTGTCCGTGTCGTGTGCCAACGCTGTTCCGTCGCAGGCTTCCGAGCATATTCTTCTGCCTGCTGGGTTAAAGCGTACGCAATAGTGCCTGCTTCTCTTTCATCGCGTTCCCGCTCACAAAAATTCAAAAACTTCGCGTCGTTTACATTAGTGGTGCCAATTAATTTGCATTCGCCAACTCGAACTCCCCTGCTAAGCGTTTCCGATACTTTAGACTACCTAGTCCAAGTATCCGTGGCACTCAACCAGTGAAATTGGTTCGTTAAAATGAGAGAGGAACACTTGGAGAGGAAATTTGGGGTTTGGTATCTGCAGCTGCGACACTCCGAACAGTAATTTGGTAATTGTAAGGTAATTTTTCGAATAGATTTATTCCCAAACGTGCAGCTTTCTTAATCTAGATAAGTGTTGTCTATTGGTTAAAATAATTTACATCTCCAAGTTTTACCTTTTCGAACTTTTTTTATTCGCGTGACGCTTTTACCTCTTTCTAAACTGAAAAGTTTATGAGAAAGTATGTGAAAAATTTGTGATACGCTATTTGGCAGAATTTCGCTCAGAAAAAGCTTGGAAAATGCAGAGAATGTGAACTTCATTGTTGGTGTAGTTCTGAATGGTGAGATGGATTGAGAAGCGTGTAGAAATAGGGCCACTGAAACTTTCTTGACTCCGAACTCAATGGAAGCGTGTTCTGTCGTTCCTCCCCTCACCCATTTCTACCCTTTTAATTTGTACAGTACTTGCTAGCAGTTGTCATTTGACATTTGACCTTTTAAGAGTTTGGTTACCGACAGACAAAACTTCCGAAATGCCGTTTCCTAGCAAAAAAAGGGGCGGGTATTACTCTGCGAAACCATTATGGGGTTGGCTCTTCGGGATCTGGTGTGCCAAAAAAGGGAAATCTTGACTAAGCCAAATTCATTGTCGCAAAGAATGTTCTTACACAACTTTTTCACCTGTAATGTACAATACTTGGCTCGAGGATCCGCTAGATTACTTTATCCAGGAGTTAGATGAAAGAATGCTGTTAGTTCTTGAATTTATTTCATGTTCAGTACTGTGATGGGACTAAGCAGGTGCTGTTTTGCTGCTACTATGCTTTTCTATTTAAGAATTTTGGCCGACTTCCACCAACATGCGGCTTGGATTATCGTGAAAGAAAGCGAGCCGTGAATAAAATGAAGGTGGATCGCGACTTGCATGGTGTACGTGGTATGCGAACGACTAGACGACACAGCATGACTTTTTCAATCGCCCACCTCATATCGGGACCTTTATGGCCTTTTTCGCTGGAACTAGACAACCGTGGCTAGAAATGAGATTCCGCTTTCGTGTCCCTTACAGCGGAACCTCGATTTACGATGGTTTCGACCAGAGGAGATATTTTTGTCATCAAATAGGTTGCCACCTAATATAAAGAACTTAAACATAGACCTTCGAAGAGAAAATTGCTTTGTTACAGTTCGCTAAAAGGGAAATACCTAACAGTGTGCATTTCTGCCCCCGTTGACTAGATTGACCTAGCCCTAGTGACGTCGGCGTAACTGCGAAATTGTAGTCCTGAATTAGTTAGTTGAGGAGCTACGGGAATTTGGAACCACACAATCACTCTAGTACCCAGGGAGGAGTTTGTAACGTACCCCTGCCCCCCATACACCCCAAATTGTATTTCTAGAAGGGGGAGTGTAGGAGAAAATTCTAAAGCACCGTATAAAGGTATAGCAACCCCCATACCCTACCGTAATTTTACGCTTTCCCGTCAAGCAAATGTTCTAATTCTGCTCCAAAATTAATTCAATTTTTTCTATAAATAATCAAGAGTAGAAGAAAAGTATGTTGGAAAAAAAGACACGCCAACCCTAAAAAGTTTGGGGAGGGAATGTGGAATAAACAGGTTGGATGGTATCACGGTTCTACATCGCGTGTTAATGGTCTCAAGTAACTCCTTCTAGAAATACACCACTAAACTAAAATGCTGGTTACGGCCCTACACACAATATACACAAAATTAATTCAATTTTTTCTATAAATAATCAAGAGTAGAAGAAAGTATTTCTATGGTATATCCTGTCATATGTGACTACCTATGTGACAGGACTACCTATACCCCTCATACACCCCAAATTGTATTTCTAGAAGGGGGAGTGTAGGAGAAAATTCTAAAGCACCGTATAAAGGTATAGCAACCCCTATACCCTACCTCCCCTACCGTAATGAAGCCCTGTTACCCTCACCTCCCCCAATATACACATATACACCACTAAACTAAAATCCTACACACAATATACACATTCTTTTTATACTAAGGGACGACAATGTTTCTTGAGGCCATTAACACGCGATGTAGAACCGTGATACCATCCAACCTGTTTATTCCGACAAATTTCAAGAAAAGATAAATCTCATCGCAGATCAAATATTGGACAAATTCATTCCAAAATCGTCAAAGTTCACTTCTAATTTTTAACACGAAAACTTTTTTAGGGTTGGCGTGTCTTTTTTTCCAACATACTTTTCTTTCTACTCTTGATTATTTATAGAAAAAATTGAATGAATTTTGGAGCAGAATTAGAACATTTGCTTGACGGGAAAGCGTATGCGTGACAAGACCAGTTCACGTAGCTACTGTAGGTACGCAGATTCCACAGTACAAGCTTTTTATTGTTATGTAACTGTCGTATTTGAGAATTCTATCTTGTCCTCAATCAGTTGTGACTGAGCTTGCTAGTCTACAGTTCTCATGTTACAGTGAAACTCAATACAAGAACAGGCCTGTCGCACCACAGCCGTCGACTGTCGACGGTCAGTCGATACAATCAAAGGACATGGGGCATGTCGTCCGACCCCAGAACTCGTTGTCCCATAGGGTACATACATAAAATTGAAATCCAACTCAAATGTCTCGCGTTTCGCAATTAGGTAGAGGTTAGTGTATTTATCGACACTGTTGCATAAGCTAACACACACTGTTATAGGGTTTTGTGTTCCAGTGCTGCGGAAATAGATAAAAATGTTGCGGATAGAACGCCAGACATAAAGATTGGGTATTTTTTTCTATGGTATACCCTGTTGGATTATTTCGTTGCCTGGTGAACTTTACTTAACCAAGCCTAACTTTACCTAACCTAGCTTTAATTGGCCTAATCCGACTTTACCTGATTTAGCTTAACCGAACCTAAACATATACCCAACCTTACATAAATTACTTAACGTACCCGATCTAACGTTGCATAGCTACATTGTATTCATTTTTATATTTAATATTGAACCATAATAGCGTCTGAAACTGAAAAGGGTGTAATCAGGCGCGTAACCAGGATTTCGATTCGGGGTGGGGGTGGGGAGGGGTCTGGGATTTTCTGGGGGTGAGGGAGGGGTAAAAAACCACACCTCCCCTGGGTACGGGGGTGACTGGAATGATATACACTGTTCAGCTTATGATGAAAAGGGAGATCTTCTTTTAAGAAGAAAAAAAACGGAGTGGGGTGTATAATGGAATTGTATAGAAGACTTTATCTACCATTTCTGACAAACACAGTTCCTTAATATCGGTATTCTCCACTGGGAATCAATTCTTAAGCAGAAATGTGTGCAAAACTAGTCCAGTCAGTGGATCAGAGCAGCCTAAAGCTACGTTTTACAACGGTCTTTAGATTGCGCTATGTATACGGAATGGATTTCGATCAGAGATTGGGAAACTCTGTTTTAGTGCAAAATCTAAGCTCATCTTCACATGTACGAGCTATATGGCTAAATAACAAAACATACAGTCTTTCAACACCCGTTTCTACACTGTCATCTCAGCAGAACGATTTTCTTGGTACTTTTCTTTTAGCAGATCCGAGATCATCACCAGAAGACACGTTTCAGACCAAGTTACTTCGAGTAGTGGCAGCTCCAATCTCAGTTTACGACGGGGGAAGATGTTCTACTTCAGCGAGTGGGCTTGATCAGCGTTACCGAAGCCAAACATTTTTTTCCGGAGAGTGAGTGGGCCAGCGCTTTGACGAACATACAGAAGAGGAAAAAAATGTGAAACAACATGGAAAGTTGAAGCAATAAGGCAAACGCAACGCAAAAGTTCACTCGCCAAACATGGAATAAAACGCTTGACTGAAACATTCCCCGTCCCTTGTTCCTCCATATTTGGACGTAAAAGAAAGAAAAAAAAGTCATGCGAAGTAGCAATTGTTTAACATTTTTTGGACAGTTGAACGGCCGCTCCTGGGGGCCCAATAAGGGCATACATTATTTTTTCTCGGTTATGGGCACCGATGTTGAAGATAAGGCCGCAGGAAGCTGAAGTCACAGACTGGATGGATTGCGATTGGAAAAGAAACCCGACCTACTAATATGTCAAGACATGTTTGCTCGTCGTTTTCAAGGAAAAATATACATGAACCTACTTGGGAAGACGAAGGTGTCGTTTGGAGAGGCTGCGTTCCCAGAAACATGAATTTTAATACGACTTCACCAAGAAGCACCATCTAGGGAAGATTGTCCAGGTATGGAGGTGTTGACAGACGCGATGAACATCACTTCCGCCGTGATGTCTGCCCCTACGGACTGGGGTATCACGACCCCGTGGCCAACGACCGCATCTTACGCACCCAATGCCAATAGTACTGTACCCAGTGGTAGCAATAGTAGTAGTGGAGCTAGTGGGAGTGGCTTATTGGGGGCAGAAATTCTGGTGCCCTTGTATTCGCTGATATTCGTCTTTTCCGTAGTGGGAAACTGCCTGGTGATTGTTACTTTGTTCCAGAATCGACGAATGCGGACCGTGACGAATATCTTCTTACTGAATCTGGTAAGTGCGTTTAGTCGTTGCCTGAATCCATTCTCTCAAAATAATGACGTCGAATAGCGTGGACGGAAAGACAAGCCTTGATCTTTCTATTTTTTTCTCGATACTATTGTATTAATTTGGACCTTAATTAACTGTATGGTGCTGAACGTTATGTGCCGTATTTTGGTTTGTTTACACACTGCGGAGTAAAATCTGTAGTTGAGTTGGACATTTTCAAATCTAACTTCATTTAGTATTAACATTCTAAGTAGAGGTGTGAGATCCGTTGCCTGCAACAATTCTGCACATACTTGCGAAGCATCTTAACATATTAGCGTGAAGTTTTGCATTGTTTCTAGGAATGCGGGAGAACTTTGCAAACTTCGGGAGCTCGGAACCAAAGATTGCAGTTATTGAAAACGGCAATTCTGAAAATCACTTTGGCCTTTCAGTTGTACGTTTTGGCTGGTATTTCTTAAGTCTGGGGTTTAAATACCCTTGTGAAATAGGAAAAGAGTGCCGTGACGTATTACCAGACCAGTGGATGAGCATGTTTCTTTAAAACGATGATAACAAGGGAGTAGAGGTTGTTGAAGATTATAGATTTAAACTACGTAGCTTTGTAAAACGTCTGATCTATAATTTCCTTCGGTGCTCAATTCCTAAACGGATCAGGAAATTAGATTTAATACCTCTCAGTTTAATAAGATTATTGGGATGAGAAAAACTAGGATCTTGCAGAATTTGACAGAGACATCAGCAGTTTCTTCACTGATTTTTTAAAACTAGACTGGCGAGGAAAAGCAGTATTTGAGGCATCGATCGTACCTGACAGGAATTTTAACAGTAATTCCGTCGGCTCAAAGTCTTATCGCTGTGTCTTCCGAATACTATCTTACTATGCTATCAGTCGTGTGTTTTATGCGTTTTACGGAAGATTCTATTTATAACACTAGGATTGGTTGACTTGGGCTGGGGTGGGCTTACTTGTCAGAATTGTCAATAATGCAACAGATACTGACACGTTTGTGTGGTACAGTAACGGGAGCTATTGGGTTTAATGGAAGGCAGCGATACGTGAGCACATTCTCAGATCGGATGCGTTCTATACGTGTGTCATGTCAGGGAAGGTAATCCAACTCAGCAGCGTATTAACACCAGTACTGCCAGCGGTGGCGTTATTACAGTGTCTTCTTGAACTACCGTTAGGAATTTTAAAATGCGCAATTTGGCACGATATAGGCCTACCTGGAAACTTCATGTACCAGAAGACCTTTTTATTCCTGACGGAAATTCGGAGAGCCAAAGTACACAACGAACTTATTAAATTCGCTCAAATGGAAGCAGTTTGTTCTGACCCACGTGTACACTAATTTTCGGAAATAAGCAGTAACTGCTAGGACGACCTTATGCTTAAAAAGAACTTATGCTTTGGGAACGTATAGGTTCCCAAAAACATAAGGTTGTTTTAATTGCGTTTTAATTGCGATAAAATTGCGTGGAGTCTGGTAAATTACCTAACACAGCTCGTTTTCTGTAGAAACTGTTGGATATTTTAACAGACTCCTCGCAATTTCTTAATGCGTTCTAATTAATGCTTTTCATTGTTGTAAAAAGTAGTGGTTAGTTATTGAAATATTCTTGGCAATTGAGAATGTTTTTACTGCTTACCAACCACCTGGTATTTCCAGATAGCAGTTTATATTATCGTTTCTTTTCTTTGCTCTGTGGTGTGGTTGCTTGGATAGAATGAAGTTCTTAATTAATGTGTTGGAGCTTAGCTCATTTGCATAAAGTTACTTCCGTATTCTCTTCGACAAAAGAAAACCCATTAAGCGTATTAATGTCTATCTGAAGAGATTCTTTCACATGTGTGTCATTAGCAAAGAAGAAAAGAAACTGGTTGGTTTCGAAATTGGTTTCGAAAATGAGTGAAACTAAAGAAAGGCTTAAAGCCGAGTTTCGATATGTTGGATGTAGAAAACAGCAAATTGTACGCTCTTATCTCGATAACCGGTGTGTTGGGCAATTTATTTTCCGCTTAATATCGGCAGTGACCCTCGTTTGTAACTAGTTCAACATGGATGAGCGAATTTGCTTGGGGTTTACAACTGTCGTCTGCAAACAGAGAAGATCGATTATCTCCTAGAGGTTTATTTTTGCGTTGGGTTTGTACCACGTAAGCGCACACGAGCGTGCAATCGTGGTCACCATTTTTATTTCTTCCTTCTTTTCCTTACAGCGATGACTCGAGGTTATGGTAGCTGATGTTTGCTTATCGTGTACTCGCTAGGCTTGCTTGCTTTGTTAGTGTGTTTGCTGTATTGGAAATACGAGATCATTAATGTGAGTGTAGGGACTGCTCCGTTTAGATAAGCTGCTCACGATTATACTGAACCCGCGTACCGTATATTACACTTGATTGATAATTACGGGTACCTTTATCAAAGACTTCCAAACTTTTCGTCCCCGGTGGCGCCTCAATAATTATATTCCAAACTTTCTATAATGAATCTCGACATCCACTTCGCAATCATTTTATATCCCTGGGTGTGTCGACACCGTACTGTCAAAACACTTGCAGTAAAGCAAAAATTAATTGAACTTCAGCTAGTCTTCTTTTAATAACTGTTTGGAAAAATAATTTGCTTTCAACTCTATATTTTAGTTTCATTTAGTCTACAATTTACCCGCCAAGTATTGTCCCCCTTCGAGTTTTCACAAGGAAAACTAGAAGGTGCTTGGCTTGCGTTTTAAGCTTTAGGGAATAAAGTAGGAAACATTTTGATTTTCTCAGCTTCGAAGCTTGCTTGACAGAGTGGATATTTCAGACGTGGTAGTCGTCAGTATTTTCCCATTGTTGGTTGTCGCGTGCCTTTTTTTCCTCATTTGCCTCGATACATGTTGCTACTATTGTTTGTGCTTTTACGATGCCGTGTTGCACTCCATTTTGGGGAACTCTCATCATTCACTTGACTTGGATTTGGGTAAATACTACGAGCTCGAGTTTCGCCCACGCTGAACCTACCGCAGAATACTGATTTTTCTCCTGTTTCTTCGTGCGATTTCTTTTAGGTGTGTGAAAACACGTTGAATTAGTGCTATATTCATGAAGCGGAACCGAGAATGGTTGCATTTTCGTACTTTTCCGTCAGTCTCATTTTCTGCCGCATTTTGCTACAATTTTAACGACATAAAATTAACGCAACAAAAGCGTTTTTGGAAGAAAAGTAGAGCAAAGGGAAACTCGGTACAGATTCTGGGTTTTGTAGTAAGTAGGCTCAGCTCCCCTGTTGCCTACGAGGTTGTGTTATTTATTATGTTCTGAGCTTTACGATTCATTTACGGAAAACTGTAGCATTATATACGCAGCAACATCCAACGTGTTTTCCCCGACAGAAACTCGATCGCTTATTTCCCAGTACAGCCAAAAGCAAAACTACGCAGCTACTGTGTGTACTTCGTCATATTCTAATGAGTAGGAACACGAATAGTACAGTGACATCTGAACACGTTTGTGTGACAAATTATGTTTTGCAAATAGTTCTGTTTTTCATGAATTATTCAACAAAAGCTGTGCAAAAGCTTTAAGAGAAAAAATCCCATCCTTGCTGCCTTTGCCTGCCAAACAGGGCCTTTCATTTGCAAATTCCTTTGGTTGAATTTCGCCCGGGACAGAAACATGTTTTTCATCGAATTTCCGAGCCTTCCGACCATTGACACTCCGTGGAATGTGTGTGTGGGTGTTCCTCATGGATAGTGCAACTCGCACGTTAGATAAAAGGAATGTGTGGTGCACATGATGTACACTATTGTTCGCAAAGCTATTTTATTTCATTTCAGATGAGGATTCTTTTCCGTCACTTTTAATCAAATTCAATCTATTTCGTACTTTATGGCTAGTACCTCGATTCTGAAAATCGACTTTTGCTATATATTTTTTTATATTCACGGTTTCTGCAATCTTGCCAAACCCTTTGTAATTATTCTGCCGCTGCTATATGATTATTGGTAGCATAAAGGATTTTCTTCCACTGTCGTCCATCCCTTTTGTGGAGAAAGGGAGTTTAGGCAGGTCAATTAGCCCTGAGAATCGCGAGAAAAGCGGGAGACAAATCTTGAAGTGCACAAAGCAGCTTAGGAAGGAAGCACCTAGCAAATAATGTGTCAGTACGTTGTTAGGTAATTACTTCACTGGGTTTCTGCAACAATACGTTGTTCTTTGCTGTAGAAAGCTAAATGAGCTGGCTAAAGTATTAATGAATACGCGTGACATGTTTGTGGGCACTAACAAAAGGGAGGAAGCCTGTGCTTGCACTGTAAAAAAAACGTGTAAATTTACCACAAGTTAGTGTGCATTAGAATTGACAATGCTTTTAGTGTACAGTGAATTACATGTAAATTTTAATAGCACTAATAATAAATATCATAGTATTTCATTTACAACACTAAGTGTAAATTTACATAAAAACACAGTATGGGCAAATCGCAGTTGTCAGTTAAATTTACATAAACCCCATGTTATTGTTTTTCTACCAAATAATTGTAATTTTATTTATGTAATAGTGAAGCTAAGTACTATTTATGTTGTAAATTTACCATTAATATGAGTTTACTGTATTACTAAAACTTTCCATAAAGTTTCAGTTTATTAGTGTAAATTGGATTACTTCTCTTTTTGGTCAATTAACTCTAAAAGCTGTTAATGAATACAGCATGAATATTGTAAATTAACCAATAAATTTTAGTTTTTTAACGTGATGTAATCGTATTTAAGTAAGAAATCTTTACGATATTTCGTTTCACGTATTTTTCATAAATTTTCATTGCAAAAAAATACTGTATTTTCAACTTTAATTTTTCCGAAAAAACACAAGAAAACAAGACAAAATTAAAACCTTAAAAAAGCAAGATAATAATAATAAAAAACAATGGGAGACGGAAAAACTCAACTGACGTACAACACACAAACATAAACAAGAATATGAAATATAACACATGTCAAGTAAAAGAGAAGCAAATTGGGATAAAAATACACACAGAAAAGTGGTTAAATAAAATTAAGAATTTTGGCACACAAATAAAAAAGTATTCGAATTTTAGGGGAAGTCAAGTACAAAAGGGAATTGAAAAATGTACAGACAATGCATGATATCAATTCCAAATTTATAAATTTGGTTACAAAAAGATTTAAAAATATATAACAAAGCAACAATATGAAACACAAAGACATAACAAGTAACTATATATAAAAATATGTTTTTTTGCAAAGAAATAAAACTGAGAGCAATAGATGAAAAATACACATAGAAAAGAAAATCACAACAAAAACACAAGCAGAAGAGGGGGTAGGGGGGGATGATAAAATGAAGAAGGTCCTCGCTGGTTACGCTCTTCCGAAGTACTAGTCTCCCCTGCGCCTTGAGTACTTTTCTTTTGGTTAAACCATGGATTTATTTTAATTCAGTTTATGGAGATTCCCTGGCACAAGAACTGTATTACAACAGTGCATCGGCTACAATGAAGTGTAAAGAAATGCTGAGATAGGGCAGGTAGTAGTATAGGTATAGGGAAATTAGTAAGGGAAGAGGAGTACGCCAAAGTACTGTACATTGCAAGGATTGTGAGGTCACAAGGTTAAATGCGGTAGAAAAAAAGAGCCACTTAGGCTACAGTCGGGCATGCCTAAAAGAAGACAACTTTTCCCTTTTCGTGGAAACCGCTATCCAAGGTTAGCAAAATTGAGGGCTTTTCTTGGAAATCCGTTAGGCTCTTCAGCAATGTGACCTCAATCAAAGCTTGCCGGCATGGAGTTGGAAAAAGTAATTGCAAAAACGTCATGAGAAAACTGATAAAGGATGGTAATCACTGGGAGATAAAATTGTATTTTTGCTTCCGCGAATAACAGAAAGCAAAGCTGAGAAACACATAGAAGATGAGTTTTATAATCTAAACACTGAGAAATATTTTGCATAAATTTACAGAAAATTACATGTGATTTTAATAC